>JAWDGP010004005.1:172500-237737 GCA_033675545.1 Elysia crispata | reverse complement strand
CTTTCCAGTCAAAACTATTTTTTAAGCTCATTTAATTTAGATTTTTCTCTCCCTCTTTAAGATTTTGAAGTACAATTTGCGACAGAAAAGAAAAATATTCATACACTTTCTCAGAAATTTTCTTTTTCATGTTTCATATTTATTTGTATTATGTATATATATATAGGCACTTAAATTGATTGGATTTGCTTTCTCCTATTTCTTTTTCATTTTGTTTTGCATGGTGAAATTGTTCTCCGTAATTGAAATTAGTAATATCGTGATATTAAATTTTCAGATTATAGAAGGCAAAGATGCAAAAGACCTGAAATTACGGAGTATGAAGAGAAGCTGGAAGAGAGTTCAGTGACTGGTTAGCTAAGATTCTCCATCGGCAAAAGACAAGATGACAGTGAGGAAGAGACCTGGAGGACTGAACATTGAGATATACAAGAATCACAGGGATTAGGAATTATAGATACAAAAAATTGCACAGGTGTTAACATTCTGTACCAAGAAGATATTGTCAAGGCAAAGAATAATGGTCACAGGTAAGGCAGCTACTCATCTTGTCAGAATCATAAAGCCTTCAACTCTTTTGTTTGCATCAACCATGATAGGGACTAATATTATTTTTTGTATTCTTATCCTTTGGATTCTTAGTTTTATTTAGTATAGATGAAAACCTGCTGAATTCCTCCTTTTTTTAAACAGATTTTACAGCATTTTTTCAAACTACAAAAATATACATATATTTTCTAATGCATCTCCCAATATTCCTTTTTAATGTTATATGCAAAGAAAAAAACTTGGCCTTTTAACGCAGTCTAATGCTACAACCTTTAAAACGAATTTTTTTTTTTTGCTTCATTAATCATGGTCTACAGGAAAGAAGGCTCCAAATCTGTCAACAACAAGAAGGATAAAGAACAGGTCAGGTACGATCCACTACATATGGCGCAGCTCAACCTCTGAGCAGAATCTTGGACTCGTAAACTACTGAAAACTTAAAAAAGACAACTATTTTCATGTTTTTTTTTCTCTTATATTTTTAATTTCGTTTTGTATAGATCAAAGTTTGCTGAATACATCTATTCCAGTCACGCCTTTTTTTCAAGTGACTTTATTTAATTCTGCTTTTCAACTTTAAGATTATACAGTTAGTTTTGCAACACAAAAGAAGAATATTGAGGTTTGTGGGTATGATATGGACTAGGATATAAAGATAAAAATATTTGCAGGATTGTCAACAAATGGCTAAGAAGACAAAGTCAGACACAAAGCAAAATAATCACAAGTATGGCAGCTATTCATCTTCTCAGAATCTTGTAGCCTTCAACTCCTTCTCTTCCCCATCCATTAAAGACACCGTAATTTATAATTGTAGTTTCCTCCTTGAAATGTTTTAAGTTATTTAGTATGGATGAAAACCAACCAAATCCCTTTTTTCCAGGCACAGCTTTTTTAAACAGATTTTATAAGATTCTGTTTTTCTGCCCTAAGATTATACAGCTTGTATTTAAACATAAAAGAAATGTATTTTGACAATTTGTTCGAATATTCCTTTTCAAATTTATATAGTCATACACACACATTTGAATCTTTTCTGCTTTTCATTAAAAAAAAATTCCTTTTTTAAAATGAATCAGATCTTGGTATCAGTTTTTGAAATCATAAAAGGTGAAAAGTTAAAGACGAAAAGTTTAAGACCAAGAAGAGATATTTGGGACACTTTCGCTAGAGATCTCCATGTGCAGGAGACAAGATGACAGTAAGGAAAAGACCTGGAGAACTGAAACATTGAAAAACAAGAAATACATGGACAAAGGACTGGAGATTAAAAAATATTACACGAGTGTCAACAAAACGGATGCAGAAGAACTGGTCAGACCCAAAAAACAATGATCACAGGTATGGCAGCTACTGGTCTTATCGAAATCTGACAGTCTTCAACTACTTTGCTTGCCACAACTAGTAAAAAAGACAGAAATTTTTTTACTCTTCATAAGCATGTATAAATGTCCTTTGAATTTTTACTATTATTTAGTGTTGGTGAAAACCTGCTGAATCCCTCTAGTCTAGTCAGGACTTTTTAAAATGGATTTCATTTAATTTATGATTTTCTATCTTCAGATTATACGGCTTGTTATCCAACATAAAAGAAATATATTCTGATACTTTGGCTCATTATTCCTTTTCAAAGTTTAATCAACGTATACACACAATTGAATGCCAATGCTTTCTTCTTTTTTTCATTTTTTCTAATAGAAAAATCGTTCTCCCTTTGTTTTAATGGCATGGCCAGAAGCCAAGATGACAGTAAGGAGAAGACTTTCCGGACTGAAAACTACAGGGATCAGGATCTAAAGAAAGGAAGGCTATAATAACCCTCAACAACAAACCAAAACATTTAAAGATGAAGCAGCTACACCTCTTAGTCTTAGAGAAATCAGCTTCCCTTGCTACAAGCTTCAAATGCTTAATTATTTTTTTCTCTTTTTATGCTGGTCAGTGTGTTCATGTCACAAGACATAAGACCCACCATACCCCCACTTTGACTCTACACCATGTGCACACGTTTTACTCCTTTTCGGATGACCTCCTGTACTGGAATTATGTCCGAGTGGACCAGTTGACCACATGAACATCTTTGAATTTTTTTTTTCTGTTCAATTTTTGAAATGGTCTAATGATGCAAGTGTGCATCAAATTTACAAACACATTTATGGAAGTGAGAGAGACTGAGAAATGTTCGTGATCTACTTCATCAGTTTCTGTTGCATGAACAAAAGTATGTATTTATTAATAATACATGAAATAATGCACATTGTATGTAACATGAAGACACTGTTTGATTTTTCTATGCATTGCATTTCTTTTAAATTTGCAGTCAACAAATGGATTGCACCCCTTTGCTTCTGTCTATTGATTGTTTATCAAGATCACACACTTTTTCTTACTACTTCAATAGAATTTTTTAGTCCATATAAACACAAATTTTCTTACCAGTTCAACAATACCTTTATGTAACCATCATCTAATTTCTGATTCCATGTTTTTTGTGCCATATTTAATATGGACATTGTGAATTTGTGTGCCACACACAATGCGCATCCTAGCAGTTGTGCTAGTATGGTCAACGAGTCATTTCCGTGTTATTAAAAAATTACATATCATTGAGATAACATTTTATCAATTATAATTGATTTGTTTTTCACATATCAAATTTGAGCTGATCTAGGATTAGCTTCCTTATGATTTTGTATAATTTGTGAAATATATATTTAATGTGCTAGAATTGAAATTTATAAGTATCATATGTGTAATCTGGCAGACTGACAAAGTGACTAAGATAAAGTTGTTTTTCTTTGGATACATCACCATAAAGTTTTACTTGCATTTGCAGCCAAACTGTGGAAGTTTACTTAAAGGTTTTACATATTCTTTGAAACAGTGAAAATGATTTATGGTGACATTACTAAGAATTAATATTTTTTTTCTTTTTTTTTTTTTTAAACAGAAGGGTGTTAAGTAAAAATGTTTACTCCATATGATCTACACTTTAACATTTTCATTAGTAAGGTTTCATGCATATCAAATATTAGGAGAAGATCCAGTGTATTAAAAAAAAAATAAAACATTACACTTAATTTCATTCTAAACCTAGTTGGTATAAATTGTTGTTTTTCTCTTTTTTCCCCCTTGTACAGTGTTTTTATTATCTACTATCATTATAATTGAAAGAAATAAAATGGATCTCAAAATTATGACCTTGAAAACTGTTCTCTGAGCTGAGCAGGTAATAATTCTCTGTTGATTTGATAGGATTCAGAATTACCAAAAATATTCTCTTTTGAACAGCAGGGCTGAGTCAAGATGAGATGCCATTTTTATCCACTCACTACAGAAGGTCTTGAGACTGTAATGTTCAGACTTAGTAAGGTATCAAATACCCCCAACACCCTAGATCTATTAACTAACAGTATCATGCCTTTGACGTTTTCTATCAACTCATAAATTCATTGACACACAAGGATTTAAATATGACAGTTTATTCAAATAACGCACGTGTATTGTAAATTAAATTGCTCATCATAGTCTGATAAAAAAATGTTAACCATTTACAATTTTTAGGTGGAAATTACGTAAATGTAAAAAAACTTTCTCTATAGAAGTTTGTAAGTGAGAATAACATATCAATTACAGTTTCTTATCTATTATTAATCAATAATATCATGCATTTGCCATTTTCCATCAACTTATAAGTTCATTGACTCAAGGCATTAAAGATGACAATTTATGCAAATATTATGCACATATTACAAATGAAATTACTGTCATACTTTGACCCTATTTTCTTACATCGAACGATAATGAAAAAAAAATTGGTAAACCATTTACAAGTTTCAGGTGAAAGAGTACACAGTTGTAGAAAAGCTTTCTCAATAGAAGTTTGTGTGTGAGAGTAACATGAATAACAGTTCCTTACCTAAACTCTACCTTAGTTTACAATTGAGTATTTTAGATTAGAAACACTAAGTACAAAATAGCAATAATATTTCCTTATTTATACTTTTGCACCAAATTACAGTTGAGCTTTTCGAAGCAATAAGATTTTCTTTTATAAACATCACCTGAATACACATTGTTGTGTACAATGTAGAATTCTTTGAGAGGCACTGAATACTTATGATCTAAAAATTAAAAGACCATACATGAGAAGGACACCCTGAAATTTCATTTATCAGAGTAAGTGCTAGCAGTCTTATTTAGTTCTCTAATAATATGGCTCACAGTTTCTAAAATAATCACTGGAAAAAAAGCATGAACACACAAAATGTACTAAGGGTAATTTCAGATGATTGCAACATCAATACAAACACAGGAAGTGCATGAGATAAAAAATACACACAGATCTAAGCACAAAAACCTTACACTCACACGCTGGAAAAAGGCTGGATAAGGACATATCTAAATCGTGCATGTATGTCAAAAATAAAAATAAAAATTGTCACCAAGTCATAAAAATATTAAGATAGAGGGATGAAGAGAATAATAGGGCTGAACCGTTTGGGTGGAAAAGAACTTCCCCTTTCAGAAACGGTTTTGATCAGCGGACATTGCTGCTCTTTATTAATATTAGCATATTCTATACACAGGGGCATTGGTTAGTTTGTGCTACCTATGATGTGAGAGATATAATCATAAACCACTCAGGTTAGTCAATTTTGTAGCACACTAGAAAAGATCTTACAAATGCAGAATATGAGCTTTGGTTAGTACATTTTGGCTGCTTTTTATTCACACACAAAGGCAATGTCATTGCAACCTATGATGTGAGAGATTTGAAAGTATTCAAGCTAGTGATAATATAATTTTATAAGTAGAAAAGATGTTACAAAAGCAGACATAAGTTTTGATAGTTTCTAAAATTAGATATATGGAGGCAGACCTCTGGAATAATCATAAGTAAAAATTATATAGATCTAATGTTTTTGGTAGTGCTCAGCAGTGTAATGATAGGCTTAGAGTGTAAATGATGGGAAATGCTTGTTTCTGAGGAATTTGAACCTTTGACTTACATATGTGTGGCGGTCACCTTGCCACTTAAAGAGCACATAATATGTCATACCAATACACCACCAAGCTCCCTTAAAGCAGAAGTCAAGGCAACAGGTCGATGGTTTGAACCACACCGAGTCAAGCATTTTTCAATAATTTTCAATCTAAACATTTCATAATTCTACATCATAATCACTGCTGAGCACTACCACAACCTTTAGCTCTATATAACATGTTTTTGATAAGCAGGATTTGTAGCTTTTTCAGGACATAAGAGGCAAGGACTAAGTGCAATATCACTGCAACGCCTGTTGTCAATATATATTTAATTGATCCAGAAGAAGGCTATGGAGAAGAAATGTTCAACATGAAGATATTTGTTTCCCTGAAGTGATGGTGGCAACATTGTGTTGCGGATAGCCTATATGACCAGTCCACTTGAAAAGGTTGACATTAATTGAGTAGAGGATGAGACATACGCCATTCCTTTGATCAAGGTGTTATTTTTTGGAAGAAAGTTTCCATGAAAATGCTGAAGAGTTGAGAGAAGGAGAAGGGTTAGATTGTGATGGACCATCCCTCAATGAAAAGATGATACATAGTCTCTCTCTCTCTCTCTCTCTCTCTCTCTCTCTCTCTCTCTCTCTCTCTCTCTCTCTCTCTCTCTCTCTCTCTCTCTCTCTCTCTCTATCTATCTATCTATCTATCTATCTATCTCTGTCACTCTTTTCCCCAATAACATTTAAACCTAATGTCTCCTTCTCCCAATATTGTCCATATATTTTTTCTCTTACCCTGAAATGTACGCTGACTGTTCCACACGTGTAAAGTCCTTCCCTCCCTTTTTTTTCTATCATATCGGCTGTGCTCAACTAGAAGATGATGGATAATTTGCGTTACTGGAACTCATTAAAATCAATCCTCTCTATATATTTCTTTCTGTTCCTTATCTTCCGACCACAGCCTCCCCCTCCCCCCACCCCAACTTTCCTTTAACTCTCTTGGTCTCCCTTTCTCTCTCTCTCTCTCTCTCTCTCTCTCTCTCTCTCTCTCTCTCTCTTTCTCCCCTTTCTCTCTGTCTCTCTGTCTCTCTCTGTCTCTGTCTCTCTCTCTCTCTCTCTCTCTCTCTCTCTCTCTCTCTCTCTCTCTTTCTCTCTGTCTCTCTGTCTCTGTCTCTCTCTCTCTCTCTCTCTCTCTCTCTCTCTCTCTCTCTCTCTCTCTCTCTCTCTCTCTCTCTCTCTCTCTCTCTCTCTCTTTTCTCTCTATCTTTCTCGCACTCTCTTTCATTCTAGCTTTTTTTTTTACACTTTCTCGAAATCTTTCTTTTTCTATTTTTCTTTCCATCTTATATAAGTCAACAACGGCCAATCTCAACGGTCATGCTTGACTTTCTGTGATTGCAACAGTCTGACTCTCTTTTCTTACAATCGTAACATTCTTATGTTTCACCTTTCTATAATTACATAATAAAAACTGCAACCTAGATGGTTTTTTGTTTTAGTTTTGGGGCTCCTTTTTTCCTTCCTTTTACTTTTATAGGTTTAGCCTATGTTGGCTGAACTGCCCAGTGCTTCCCTGTTTTGTTTTGTTTTGTTTTGTTTTGTTTTTTGGTCCTCCTCGCCCCATACCTCTTTTCATTTATTCATTCTATTCTTTTTTTTTTTTTTTTAACTTTTTTTTTTTTAAATATAGATTGTTATGGTTTTCTTTTCCGCTTCTTTTTCACTTTTGGAAAATATTCTCTTTTCCTTCTTTCTTCTTTACTTTTCAATTTTTCCAAGCTTTTTCTTTTTTTTTCCATTATTATTTTCATTATTTTTGTTTCCCTTGAGACTATAAACCTTGTCTTTTTTAGGCTTCATAAAAGATTTAATGGTTGGAAAAAGAATCTAAAAGTCACAACGTAAAGTTGAAACAGGGAGCAAACACTTTCTTTAAATTTGTGTTAACTCGTGAAAACTTTGCAGACAGACAGAAATAGATATTTCGTTGGAAAAGATGAATAAAACAACTTTTCTCACTTGCTAATATGCTGGCGAGGGTGGGAGAATGCCTGACGTGTACTCAGTACTTCGTTCATGTTGTAAACAAGTTCACTGATGTAAACACAATGGCGACAGTAACGTTAAAGAGGGTGGATTTTTTTTATATGAAGAAATCATGAGTAAAAGTCACAAAATCATTTTTTTTTTTTTTTTTTTTTTTTTGAGGTAAACAAAATGGCTTTCCAATTTTGTCAAATTCAACAGCTCTAACCAAGTTAATTAATTAGATTAATTAGTACAATGCATCAATATGCACACTAAGTAAACTACATTAAGTTGGACTTCTCAATAAATTACTATAAAGCCCCCCAAAAATTAGATTATTTGATAGCTTGGCAAGGTAACAAATAAAGAACTGATTCCACCCCTAAATGGTGATAAGACCCGTAAATCGGCCAAGGTCCACACGTCATTTCTGCACATTGAGCCTGGTGTGGCGCCTCCCATATGACACCCATTGTGCATTGGAGAATAAATACTGGGAGGGAAGTTTTGTCAGATGAAAATCTGACACAGAGGTGTCAGCACTCGGGCATTTGGTCAATGTGGTGTTGGTTGAGTAGGCGATCGCCTTTCTCTCTTTCCTTCTTTCTCTCACACTTTCTTGAAATCTTTCTTCTTCTATTTTTCTTTCCATCTTACATAAGTCAACAACGGCTTATCTCAACGGCCATGCTTGACTTTCTGTGATTGCAACAGTCATCCTCGCCCCTCTTTTCTTTTATTCATTCTTTTCTTTTCTTTTTTTTTTAACTTTTTTTTTAAAAATATAGATCTAGATTGTTATGGTTTTCTTTTCCCCTTCTTTTTCACTTTTGGAAAATATTCTCTTTTCCTTCTTTCTTCTTTACTTTTCAAATTTTCCAAGCTTTTTCTCTTTTTTTTTTCCATTATTATTTCATTCTTGTTGTTTTTAATTCGGTGGCCTCCCTTGGCGCAGGTCAGTCCGCCGGTGATCTTGCCCGGTGGTCTCTCGTTTGGCCTGTTCCTCCTTTCTTCTGCTGGGGGTTTTGTTGTTTTACAATCCTTCCGTCTTTCTCTTCTGATCTGTTCTCCTTGTATCGTCAGGGTTTGTTTCATTCAATCATTCCGGTTAAGTTTCTTTGCTGTCTTTTCCTTGTTTGGTTGGGTTTTTCTTATTTTTACTCGTTCGTTTTTCTCTACTCAAGTAGTGGACTGCGTGAGTATTGCTCAACCAAGCGCCCTTCATTCCCCGCAGTGTCTCTACTCATAGTAGATTCGTTGTCTTCTCACTTAGCATTGGTTGGTGTGTGGTACACAGAGCACGCCCTTCCTCTAGCCTTTTTAGTGGAGCATATCTATGGGAGGGATGCATAGAATGATCAGATAGTTATCTACGAAATGCATTAATTGCGACGCTGTAAACACAGCGGGAATCAGAACTTTGTAAGTTCTCAAATCGGTAAACTTTCATAACTTATGTTTATGGCCTACAGTATTAGACTCTAGAGCTAATATCTAGATCTAGATCTACATCTTAAGATCCAGTACCCAATTACAGAACTTTACTCAAAATCTAGATCTATATCAGGACTCCTGCACTTGTATGATAGAATAGGAATGGGAATTACCAGGTACAGTCCTGCATTGGGCCCAATTGACAATCAAACCTATGGAATATGTCCTGCTTCCACTCCTTCAGTTCTCATGTTGCTTTTAGGGGGGTGCAGATTTCATTGATATAGAATCTAGAGATCTAGAGTAAAATTGAAAAGCTTTTAGATCTATATTGTCGTTAAAATAGAAAAAAAACTGAGCAATGACACTTATAGACTCTGTTTAGAAGATATTATTTAGAAGTGCTTTAGCACCTAATCTAGATCTAGACATTGATTTATAATTATATATTATAATATCCTTGAGTTAAGAAATGGGCAAAACCGAGTTTGTTCCACAGCCACCCTATAGAGTCTACACAGGATCATTCACTGATACGAAATGGCGTGAGATGCCATAACTAGGCATCTTTCATGAAAGAGATGGGAATTTGCATTTAGTAACCTAGCGTCAGGGCCTAGTAGTAGTACTTTGCCATTTATTCTTTTTTAACCAAAAACATATTATTATGGAAATTTTTTTTAATAAGATCAGCATCATTGTTCAATTTTCAAGGTTAATTTTCTTTTAGTGACAAGATCCAGAATATAGCGCTCAGTCTGAGTGCTGGGTACCAATTTCTTTTCATCATGGTGAAGCATCTAGTTTTGCATTTCTGACAGGTGTTCAGAGAATCTCAAAATGAGATAGGATAATATTGGATTCTGCACCAAATGGCAGAAAAATGTCTTATAAATATTAGGCTTTCTACTAAAGACAATGAATTAATCCAAATAACTGCAACCACACCTTAACTTATTATTCGGTTTGCTACTTTTACAGCTCACCATTATGGTATGGCACATATGCTAACTCTATCTAATCCTTATGTAATAAAAGCCAACCAAACTTTAAATATTTGAGCAATTCTCAGGAGGTCAACCCTAAAGCGTTACATTGGACCTGGAAATTTATTTTGTCTCTCTTTGTCTCAAAATTGTTCAATATCATAGAGAAAGGTGTAAATTTATTTTTGAAAAAATTGGAGATACTTTTTTTGAATATATTTGTGTAATGCTTGATTTTCATCATCATAGAATGATCTCCCTATGTTGCTGATGACACAAAAAGATTCAAATTTAGCTACCTTTGAAGCAAAAAATTCATACCTAATACCCAAAGTGAAAAAAAAAAGTCCTTGCACATTAAAATATGATATTGAAAAGAAAGACTCATAGTTTATGATGGTAAAATGGATTCCATTTGTGTCATTGTAACATCCAGAAAAACTTCATCCACATTTTTTTGTTTGCAGCTTTTAAAATTATTTACATTTAATTTTAAGCTGAGTGCATTTGATTCCTAGCCAAGAGTTATAGTCTAGGATGTCTACAGTGTTGATTAGAGTTCTAAAAATTAATCAATGAGCATTTTGTCTTTCTGGTGGTTACAGTGACACAATTCTTTGTCATTTTAACATCTGGAAGATTATGAAGAATTGTAGCTCACAAATTGTTGCAAAGAACTATCAAACTTAAAGACATGTACTGATCACTTTAGCTAACTTAGGATTGAAGAACAGTTGAAGATGGACACAGAAATAGTCTTATATACTAGTTTTCATCAATACAGATTGATTTTTCTCAATGTTACTGATGACATAAAACGGTTGAAGTTTAGCTTTGTTATAAGCAAAACAAACCATACCATAATTTCTTTGAGGGTAAAAATAAATGATATCAGTCATTAAAATGTGATAATTGAATAGCAAAACTGATAGTTAATGGTGTAATGGATTTCAATTTTTTCATTGTAACAAAAACTGGAAGAACTTGTTCTAGAATTAATTTTTGTGCTTGGCTTTTAAACTTATTTAAACTACTGTGTAAGTTGACTGCATTTTAATTCCTTATCAAGAGGTAGCGTCGACTGGATCTAGAATATTGATAAGGAGTGTACATGTAAGTACACATTTTGCTCTTCCTGATGTTATTGTGATATAATGTCTGTCATTGTAACGTTGGAAAAAACTTGTTCCAGAATTTTGTGTTTGCAGCTTTTTAAGACTTCAATTCAAACTGCATCCTTTGTTAATTCCTCATCAAGAGCTAGAGTCTAGAGTGTTTACAATGTTGATAAAGATTCAACTAACAAATCTTTGAACATAGATAAAGTTGATCTTGCAGATATTACAATGACTTAATGTTTTGTCAGTGTAACTCCAGGAAGATTGTGCAGAACAGATCTACATCAGTTCTCATGTAAATAATAATCAACCTGAAAAGTTAAAATCTTTTCCCACCCTAGAATGAGAAAACAGTTGAAATAAGACTTTAAAAGACCATAAGAAATAGTAGTAATGGGCCTATTTACTTCATCATAAAGTCAGAAGAACCATGTTAATGCCCAGTCTTTAGTATTCGTTGCTGACATGCTTAGATTTAACATTTTATGTAAAACACAAAATGATTAAATGCATTGAAACAAGTACTTCAAACAAGAGCATCCACATAAATCTGATTTGTATGGGGCCTTTAATGCTTCTGGGCGTTATGGTCAGGAACTTATATTTCTGGACGTTATTCTATGACGATGATGACAGAAATGGTAATGAATGTCCCTTTTGACTTTTGAGACTAGTGTAGAATAAAGAGGGTTTTACGGGAAGAAAGAGGTCATTTCCGGAAAACTTGACAGCAATGGTTTAGAGCAGGAAGTGAAAGTAAACAAGGAACAAAGTTTATTGTGGATATTAAAATATGACATGAAATGACCTAGATTGTTTTCAGAGGCCCAATCAAATTTAAGAGTTTGCATTTACCCTGTATATTGTAGAGAAGTGAATTTCTATTTTTAGCACTCTTCCTGTACAAACAGGTAGCAAGCTAGCTGGGCTTTTATGACAGCTGATCTCCTCTGCTGAAAATAGGCCTCTCAATGATATAGAGCATAATGTCCAGAAGCACATATTAAAGAATAGAATTAAAAGGAATCATGCTCTCAGTCCTTTTCGTTTTTTAAGTGAAAAGCTACTGTATGACGAAATAAATGAAAAAAATATATGGGTTTTACGTATATAGTTGGCCACTTTGAAAAAACAACCACCCAAAAACATCAGAATTTTATGTGACCTTTTTTTATTGACGAAATGGTGACTGATTCAATACAAAACTGGACAGATTAAATTATGCGGTTTTAATGGTATACCAAACTATACCTGCTATCTCCTCAACGTGTGCTTGGGAGAATACATTATCATTTTTATTAGAAAATATTTTTTAAATCTGAAAAGAAAACGTGCATGAAATCATCCTTGTAGGCTTCTATTGACCTTTTGAGAATTGTTCATATATGTGAGGTGGCCTGTAATTTTCAAGCTCAATGACTAGTTTAGAGAAATCGTTATTTTCATATTTTTTGAAAGCCCAACTAATATCTTTCATAAACAGTTGAAATTTTTAGAATATATTAGTATTTGGTTGAGATACGACCCAAAACTGAACACAAGGTTGGGGAATGAGAAACTTATTTTAAGTTAGGGACTGTTTTTAAGCAGGTTTGCAGTTATCTTCACAAAAATTACCATAAAGCATATTTAAAGTTTCTTTTCGGCTTTGACACTTTTCGACAAGATAGAAAAATGGTTTATAGTTCATAAGAAGCAAAAAAGGGGCAAACCTTGAAAATAGTTTTTTTTATGTTTGAAGCCCAATAGCTCAAAACAGTAATTTCCGACATGAGCCTGAAAATCTCAAGCCACCTCTCATATATATTTATTGCCCTTTGGGGGATTCCATTTTAAAATTCTGCTGTGGAGCTCGTTTGTGAAATAAAATCGTCCGCGGTCAACTGGACAGTACCTGTCCGCCGTGCCCCACTGAACCGTCTATGGCTACCTTTAGTGACAGTCTCACTAATGTTACATAACATTACATGAAAAAGAATCAGTTTAAAAAGTAATAAAATATTACAGGAGGCAACAAAATCAACCGGAATTTGGGTCAATTTAATCTTAATATTATAGTAAGGAGAATTTTGTTACTGATGATCGAACCAAAGATTTACATGTATGCAGGTCACAAACTTGGCAGAAGCTTAATTATATTAAACGATCCAGAATGTAAAGAAAGATTAAAAATTGAACAATTAATACATTAAAAAAAATGTAAACTCAATATTCTTCGCAATCTAAATCATAGATCTAGATTTGAGTCATATCAGTAATCGAAATCTTGAATCTGAATTTGAATTTTATATACACATTCTACTTTCTTTTGGATTCTTTTTAAGGTCTAGTGTTTTGAGAATTTGTAACATATTAAGGAAATATTTAAACTATTTTAAAAGTATTGAAAATTTCTTTTTTGTTATTGTTTTAATAGCTTGACCCCATTCACTGACATGTGAAAGGGTTGATTGATTCTTTCTTGATTTAGAGTCTTGATTAAATTCCTTATTTTGCCTTTTTTTTTATTTTCTCTGGGGTGAGCTCTAGAATTTCAAATTCTTACTGGCTTGTTCATCAAAACAGATTGTGAGAGCGAGATTACAGCCAGGAGCGAGATTACAGCCAGGCAAGCTTGAGGGCATAGGGGAGTTTCTTAGTGTTACAAACTTGTACATGGATCTGCCTTTGTTTTTTTTTTAACTCCTTGCATTTTGATATTAAATTGTAGAAGTTCATAATTATGAAAATGTTTCCACATTATTTACACAGACGTCATTAAAAAAAAAAAGAAACTTCTAGATTTTCTTTTTGTCAAAACCAAAGTTTTCACTATGATTATTATTATTATTATTATTATTATTATTATTATTATTATTATTATTATTATTATTATTATTATTATTATTATTATTATTATTATTGTCACAATAGTGAGGTAGTTAGTACAAAAAAGTCACAAGTCACGGTAGTACCGTATGGTGAAAATAAAGAGGCGCAAGCCCACCGTAATATCTCTCTCTCTCTCACTATATATATATATATATATTTATTTATCGCTCTATATATCTCACCCTCTTTTCTCTAGGCCTTTATCTGAATAATAAAAAGTGCTCTCCTTGCCCCAATTCCCTCCCAAACAGGCCTGGGTCTAACAAGAACCAATTGCTGGTTACTCAATATGTGTCAGACTTCTTTCTGCTGTATCAAGACAGGCGTAGGTCAAGCATGGTGCGTTCGATTGCAAGCGAGAACCATTTCTAGCATTTATCTGTATACTTTTTTTTTTAATTTTCAAATTATTTTTGCTAGTCATAAAGAGCCCATGAATATGTTGAATGAGGCAATCATATTTTTTAGTTATTTCAGTGTGTCAATACAATACTTTTTTGGTAAAAAAGATTTATCTAGAAAAGAAATGGAAAAATTCTTTATCAATTAAAATTCCCCTACAATGATTATAGATATGTACAAAATTAGAATACCACAAATAAAACTTGTCACCCACTTATCAATGTTGTGCTTTCTATACCATCAGGTGCTGGCCCAACAGACAGAAGCTATGGCATATTGAGCTGAGACAGCCAGTTTCCTCCCTCTCTATCTTTTCCATCAAGGTAAAAATTATGCTATTGAAAAGTTTTTCTTTAAATTTGTTTTATTACGATGCTTTTATGTATTTATTTGCAAAGTGGATAAATGTGCTCTGGATCGTGGACTTCATAGATTTCAGAGGTATCTCTATTCTCTTACTCTTGCAAAATGCTCTAATTAATGGACAGTTTGCTCCAACTGTATGAGGTAAAGTTTGTTAATTTTAAGATCGGTGAGACAAATGCTGGTTTTCATAATAAAAATTTTGAAATCAAGAATTTATCCTTGCCTATAGAATATGTCTGTAATCAAACATTGTCAAAGATGGTAGAAATAACCTGAGGGGGGCTGTGTTATTTCCTTAGATTTTGAAACAGATCCTTTCTCTTGGTTCTGCTTATTTTCTGGTCTTGCAGTTGTAAAGATAAAGAGAAAGTTAGAAAATATAATAAAGTTTGCATACAATCACTCAGGCTGAACTAGTGTGGGGGCAGTGTTAAAGTCTAGTTTCAGGGCTGCAAAAAACATTTGCTTTAGTCAAGTTATCTTTTAAGGAAAAAAAAGCACAGTTTAAGGGCTTCATACCATTTTGGCTGAGCTATAAGTCTCTGATTGAAATATTTTGGTTTACTGGTGTTTCACTGTAACAGAATTGACTTGCCTGTTATATTCACTCTGAAAGAGAATGTAACAGAATTAACACAATCCAGTCCACTTCATTTGACTTTTCTTTGAAATTCCAAATTCTGTTCATCAAATTTTTTTTTTCATTTTTGACTCAATTCAAGTTTCCAAAGCAGAATGTGTTACAATATATTGTACTGTGACAGAATAAGTAGTAGTAAGCAATCTGTAATCAGGGAAGAGAATTTTTCGTAAATTTTCTCAATTCTGAAAATTTTGAACATTCATCATTTCATGTGATCTTTTGTAAATCCTATCCTTATGCAATATGGAAACTTTTTTGCGTAAGGTTAAATGTATATGTAAAATTTTACATAAAAAGAAATGGTGAAAATGTAATTCTAAGAAATACAATGTTATTTCCTTCATTGAGTATCAACCAGTGCAAAAGTATAAAACTGGTTGATATATATGGATATTGTGGATTTTTTTTTTTTAATATTATTTATACTTTCAATTCCAATATGAAAAACTTTGTTCTCTCTAACTTTACATTCAGATTTTGTCGTTATTTACTACAAAAGGATCTTTCTTATTTCTTGTGTTAATCACAATTAATACAAATAGCTATTTCTTTTTTTTTGTCGAGATACATTATATCAATTTAGTTGATTATTAAGATTGATGGGAAATCTTAAGTAGTGCTATAACTAGATTGAGAGTAAATCTAAATCTTATAATCGAAACTGAGTATGACATGGCGTGAGAGTATAATATTAATAATGGTAGGTGACTTTCTTTCCAAATTATAAATCTAGATCTAAATATTAGATTCTTATTTTTCTCTTTACACAGCTAGGTGAGCCCTAATGAGAAGTATGATAACTAATTGGTATTGATCATATTCACTTCATTTGTCTTAAGAAAAAGACAAGATGAAAAGAGCAATGCTCAATATGTAAACTAGAATATAAGCTTTTATGTATTCTCTGGTGAGTAAACCTTTATGGTGCCTCAGATGAGCCAGTAAAACACAGAAAGCAAAATTTAACATTTGGAGGACACAGCTGGAATTTGAGCACAAAAAAAAATAAGAGCTAAATCAATAAGAAAAAAATGCTCCACAATCACACTCCTGTGTACAATCAAATTTCTTTTTGAGAGAGAGATACAGAGGGACAAGGAGAGAGATGCAGAGAGGACAGAGACAGAGAGAGGGAGAGAGATGCAGAGAGGACAGAGAGAGATGCAGAGAGGGTAGACAGAGAGAAAGAGATGCAGAGAGGACAGAGAGAGATGCAGAGAGGACAGAGAGAGATACAGAGAGGACAGAGAGAGAGAAATATAGAGACGACAGAGAGAGGTACGGAGAGGAAAGAGACAGAGAGAGAGATGCGGAGAGTACAGAGAGAGATACAGACAGAACAGAGAGACAGACAAAGAAATACATAGAGGACAGAGAGAGAGAGAGATACGAAGATGAAAGAGACATAGAGAGGACAAAGAGAGAGAGATACAGAGAGGTAAGGGAGAGAAACAGAGAGGACTGAGAGACAGATACTGAGAGGACAAAGAGAGAGATACGGAGAGGACAGAGAGAGAGAGAATTAGAGAGGACGGAGAGAGACACAGAGAGAAGTATGGAGAGGACAGAGAGAGGTACAGAGAGTACAGAGTTACAGAGAGGACGGAGAGAGATACAGAGAAGACAAAGAGAGAGAGATACAGAGAAGACAAAGAGAGAGAGATACAGAGAGGACAGAGAGAGACTCAGAGAAGACAGAGAGAGAGAGAGAGAGAGAGATGGAAATAAGATATTTTGAACCGAGCTCCCAAGCTTTTCAATTCTTACTTAAATGCTAGATAACCTTTTATCTTTGTTACTCGTGTCTTTTGTTCAAACCTGCTAATGTGTTTATTCTTACTTTAATACTTTAGTTATGACCAACTCTTGAGCCTAATTATTATTCTACACAGCAAATCACTTATTCTATTTGTGTGATATACATTATACACATAATGCAAAGACCCATTGACCTAATTGTTTTAGCTAGGCTGAGATTTTGTTCATTCTTGCATGGTATTCTTGTGCTTCTTCTAATATACAAATTGATAACGTGTCAATACACCAAGAAAAACTTGTTCATTTCAGCATTCGAAAAGAAAAACCTCAGTATATAAAGCCAATTTAAAACTATTACAAAAGTATATAAATACCCTCTCTCTCTCTCGCTCTCTCTATCTCTCCCTCTCTGTATATATATATAATTAAAGAGAGTTAGAACGAGAGAGAGAGTGAGAGAGAGAGCATACGCATACAATGACAATATATATAGTAGTCAGTTGAAATTTGAATTTTCAATATTCATCTCTCGATAATTCAGGCTAGCTTTCTTTAGTCCCAATTAACATAATGGGATTGATTGAAATATGATATTTTGAACCAAGCTCCCAAGCTTTTCAATTCTTACTTAAAAGCTCGATAACCTTTGACCTTTGTTACTCGTGTCTTTTGTTCAAACCTGCTATTGTTGTTTATTCTGACTATAATACTTTGGTTATGACCAACTCTTGAGCCTAATTAGGAGGAGAAGAAGAAGAAGAGCAATAATAAGAACCATAACCGTTAAAGTCAATCAATTAGGTGCCCTGCTCTATAGAGGAGGCGATCATGACCTTTTATTACTTAAATATATTAAAATTTAAGTTATTTTTTTTTTAATATTTCATTATATAAGCCCCTAGTTTTAAATGTTACAGAACTTAAAACCATTTCTAAAGTAACTCAAGTTCCAGGTATATACATTGTCGATTTTAGTTGAAACGCGAATAATACAAGCCTTTTCAGTTGAATATTGCTCACCCGATCGGCTGGTCAATCAGCACACTGTTACGATGACGTTTGTTTATAGTTATCTAGAGCAACTCCTTCACAGTCAAAATAACCTCGCTCTCAATCTAAAATAGAGAGGACGTGTTTTTCTTACAGTGTGAATGTCAAGGTGGTGGTTCTTTTGGAAACGGTCGACCTAGTTTTGGATTAACAAAAGACACAAACGTTTGTTGCCTCGTCTTTTTTTCCTAGTCTTTAATTGGCTAAGGTTTCACCCACCCCCCCATATTAATCTTTCTTTTTTTGTGATTCCTTTTCAGAAGTAAAACGTGGGACCTTGTTTGAATCCTCAAAGCTTTCTTATCATCCAGTTACTATTTCTCTCTCTCTCTCTCTCTCTCTCTCTCTCTCTCTCTCTCTCTCTCTCTCTCTCTCTCTCTCTCTCTCTCTCTCTCTCTCTCTCTCTCTCTCTCTGTATATATATATATATATATATATATATATATATATATATATATATATATATATATATCCCCTTCTTTTCTTCCCTCTTCCTTCTCTGTGCAACTCGTTCCTTTCTATTCATAATTATATGTTCCTCTCAACATCTTCAGTGATAATCTGACAGAGATCTTCAACCTCTTCTTCATTTTGAGAAGATCAGCAGCCACAGACTAAGCAACTTGAGACAATGTGCTTTTGAGAGAGAATCCTTACCATCTACTGAGTTTTGAAGAGTGACGCAATACCTAGTTTTGCCCTTGATGTGTAAGTTGATCTTCTTTTCTCAAGAATTTTAAACTACTTTAAATTCATGTGATCATTGCTTTTGATGTCATCGAAAAAGTGCTGAGACCTTCTGTTGGTTCAATTCAAGCAGCCTTGTGACATTATGGCATTATTATTTTGTGTGTGTGTGTGTTTTTCTTCGTTTTCTCCAGTAGGACAGACAGGTTTTTCAATCTTTCATGTCATCTCTTTTCCTATCCTCTCAGCTTAACACAAACTTCATCTTTCACAAAAATCATTTTTTTTTTTTTTTGGATTTTCTCAAAAAATAAAGAGAGGGAAAAAATCATTTGTTCCTTCCTTAAGTCTTTGCAGGTCAAGACAAATTTTGGGCTACGTTTGTAGACTAATCAAAGGTAGTCAGCTTACACCTTATGTACAAGTGAGACTTACATGTTTACCTTCTAATATTCATGTCTTTCTTTTCAAGCAAATTTCATGTCTGCAAGGTGTTGTCTGTGAATACATTCCTTTGTATTGGTTTTTTTTTTCACTATGTGTGATTTGAGTCCTTTGAACTTTCCAGCTTTGAAAATGTTATAGAACTGGAGTGAGATGTTATATTTGCAATCTTTGCTGTACTTATGGCAGTGGTTGTCTATACATAATTTTATGTAGAACAACGCTCAACATATGTGGTATTCATCAACGTTCAAACAACAGAGACAATATATGTTTATATTGCTTACAACTACGTTTATTAGATACATCTTTTTTTGTTTTTTTGTAGCTAGACACAAATCCTTAGATGATTCATGGAAAATACCCGGTATATCAATGAATTAGGTGCCCTGCTCTTTAGATTAGGCAATCATGACCTTCTGAGCATCTCTATCCCTTGATACTGTTAGTGCATCTGTCACTCATTTTACATTTAGCCACTTTTTTAATCCATGCTACATCTTCTCTCACTTCTTTCCCCTGCTGCCTTTTCCTTTAAAATCAATCCAGTTCTCAAAGATGTTTCAGTTTCTTTTTCCTCATCACGTGGCCAAAAAATACTGCTGTAGATTAAATATGGTATTTATGAGCATATATATGCCATCTCCTCGTACCACACTTTAGTTTGATTTCTTTGAAGTCCATAAATAAGATTCATAGCATTCTCTTTAGGAACCACATTTCTGTTTCCTCCAGTTAATTTTGTAGTTGTTTTTTAAATTGTCCAAGCCTAACATCCATACATAAGGATGGGTTCAGTAAAACACTCCAGTGCCTTTTTTGGTGCGATTTCACAGTTGTTGTGTCCATCTCTTCACATTCAAGTGCCCAAGTATTTGCATTGATTCCTGAACGAATGATCTTTGGCTACGAAAGAATTGATCTGTGCACACTCATTGTTTCGATTGACGACCATTACTTCTGTGTTTTTGCTCTTTAATCCTTAGATGATCCATTACTTCTGTATTTTTGGTCTTTAATCCTTAGATGATATTTTTGCTCTTTAATCCATATCCTTTCCTTCTGCTTTCTTCTTCAGTGAATTGTGGCAAGTCTTCTTTATTTTGTGCAATTAATAATTATATCCTATATCATTTTTCCCATATTAAATCTTCATTTCTGTTTTTCACTTCATATTAAGACATTAGCTCTAAACTCTCATTAGAGCTGGATAACCAGAGTCAAACCTTTTTATTCTTTTTCTCCCAACTCTTGAGGCTTTTATGTGAGGGATATGTGGACCCAAGGGTGCATTTTTGAAAGGAGGACCTCGGGGTAGTAACAATATTTCTAATCCAGGTTAATTCGAGGCACTTGTGGGATTGACTGACAGTGATAAAAATAGCATTATATGAAAGAATATATTATTTGTGAACTTCTCTTCCTATATTTTTAGTTAAAAAACTTTGTACAGTGCTATCTTTATTTAAGCTCATGTATCTTTATGTAAGTCGCCATGTAGCGATGTATTTTCTGGCTTTATTTTTACTTCAAATTTCAAAGAGGGTTACAACGAGAAAGAGAAATAGAGAGAGAGGAGAGAGAGATAGATAGACAGACAGCATAAGCATACAATGACAATATATATAATTTTATATATATATATATATATTAAAATTTAAGTTATTTTTGTTTTAAATATTTTTTTATATAAGCCTCTAGTTTTAAATGTTACAAAACTTATAACCATTTCTAAAGAAACTCAAGTTTCAGTATACATTGTCGATTTTAGTCGAGACGCCTATAACACAAGCCTTTTCTGTTGAATATTGCTCACCCGATCGGCTGGTTAATCAGCACACTGTTACGATGACGTTTGTTTATAGCTATCTAGAGCAACTCCTTCACAGTCAAAACAACATCGTTCTCAATCTAACATAGAGATGACGTGTTTTTTTACATTGTGAATGTCAAGGTGGTGGTTCTTGTGGAAACGGTCGACCTAGTTTTGGATTAACAAAAAAAAAACAGTATTAGGAATCATAACCGTTACAGTCAATCAGTTAGATGCCCTGCTCTATAGAGGAAGCGATCACGACCTTTTATTACTTAAATATATTAAAATTTAAGTTATTCTTGTTTTAAATATTTCATTATATAAACGCCTAGTTTTAAATGTTACAAAACTTAAAACCATTTCTAAAGAAACTTCGTCCCAGGTATATACATTGTCGATTTTAGTCGAGACGCGTGTAATACAAGCCTAAACCAACTCCTTCACAGTCAAAACAACATCGTTCTCAAAACATAGAGAGGACGTGTTTTTTTACATTGTGAATGTCAAGGTGGTGGTTCTTGTGGAAACGGTCGACCTAGTTTTGGATTAACAAAAGACACAAACGTTTGTTGCCTCGTTTTTTTTTCCTAGTCTTTACTTGGCTAAGGTTTCACCCCCCATATTAATCTTTCTTTTTTGTGATTCCTTTTCAGAAGTAAAACGTGGGACCTTGTTTGAATCCTCAAAGCTTTCTTATCATCCAGTTATTATTTCTCTGGATAACGCATGTAAAGAGAACATGGAAACTATGTTGACTGGAGTAAAAACCTAATTAATGTTTTTGAAAACATTTTGTGTAAATCATTAATTGTCTTTTATTGTAATGCAATGTGAGCTGAAAGTCAAACAAATTAAATTTCATTTAACAGGCAATGCCCTTATATGTATTATCTCTTTTAATGAAAATGTGTCTTTTTAATTATTATAGAAAACAATGTGTATTATAATGATTTCTTTTTATATTTTTATAATTTGGATTTCTCTGAATAAACTCAGATAACACTCTTTTTTTATCTGTCTTTGTTGTTTTTGATAAATGTCTTGTTTTTAAAAGTTTTCGTATGTATTTATGGTATTCATCAAGTGGTTTCAATTCATTGCAATTTGCACAGAGTTTAAGATCCGTCATTTTTATACAAAAGAAATATTGAACTCCATTTTACAGTAATAGAAACAATACCGAATTGATAATGTGTGGGTGGTATGTGTTGGGAACATGAGATGGAATAGCCAACTGCCACAAAGATAATAATAATAATAATTATAATAATTATAATAATAATAATAATAATAATAATAATAATAATAATAATAATAATAATAATAATAATAATAATAATAATAATAATAAAGTGCATTTATATAGCGCATATCCAAATGATTAAAATGCTCTATGCGCTTTACAAGAAAAAGAATAAGATAGAAGCAGGCTAGAAGGCCTGAACATACATACATAACATACAGATTGACGTACATAGCATAAATAATAACATACATATTATATAAAAAATAACATGCATAACATACATTTGCTTAAGAATATGATACAAGTAAAACATCATCTACTGCCGAGAATACGTTGTGGTGAATAAAAAATGGTATTTAAGCTGCCTTTTAAAAGTCTATGGAATCAGACTCTCTGATATATCTGGGGAGCCGATTCCACATGGTTGGTGCTACATAAGAAAATGATCGCTTACCGTTATATATGCTTATTATAGAGATGGCCAAAATAGAATTACCCGGCGGCCATATTGGATATATGCTTATTATAGAGATGGCCAAAATAGAATTAACCGGCGGCCATATTGAAATTATGCTAATTATTGAGATGGCCAAAATAGAATTATCCGGCGGCCATATTGAAATTATGCTTATTATAGAGGTGGCCAAAAGAGAATTAACCGGCGGCCATATTGAAATTATGCTTATTATAGAGATGGCCAAAATAGAAGTAATCGGCGGCCATATTGGATATATGCTTATTATAGAGATGGCCAAAATAGAATTAACCGGCGGCCATATTGGATATATGCTTATTATAGAGATGGCCAAAATAGAATTATCCGGCGGCCATATTGGATATATGCTTATTATAGAGATGGCCAAAATAGAAGTAATCGGCGGCCATATTGGATATATGCTTATTATAGAGATGGCCAAAATAGATATATCCGGCGGCCATATTAGATATATGCTTATTATAGAGATGGCCAAAATAGAATTATCCGGCGGCCATATTGGATATATGCTTATTATAGAGATGGCCAAAATAGAAGTAATCGGCGGCCATATTGGATATATGCTTATTATAGAGATGGCCAAAATAGAATTATCCGGCGGCCATATTGGATATATGCTTATTATAGAGATGGCCAAAATAGAATTAACCGGCGGCCATATTGAAATTATGCTGATTATAGAGATGGCCAAAATAGAATTACCCGGCGGCCATATTGGATATATGCTTATTATAGAGATGGCCAAAATAGAATTAACCGGCGGCCATATTGGATATATGCTTATTATAGAGATGGCCAAAATAGAAATAACCGGCGGCCATATTGGATATATGCTTATTATAGAGATGGCCAAAATAGAATTAACCGGCGGCCATATTGGATATATGCTTATTATAGAGATGGCCAAAAAAGAAATAATCGGCGGCCATATTGAAATTATGCTTATTATAGAGATGGCCAAAATAGAATTATCCGGCGGCCATATTGGATATATGCTTATTATAGAGATGGCCAAAATAGAATTAATCGGCGGCCATATTGGATATATGCTTATTATAGAGATGGCCAAAATAGAATTAACCGGCGGCCATATTGGATATATGCTTATTATAGAGATGGCCAAAATAGAAATAATCGGCGGCCATATTGGATATATGCTTATTATAGAGATGGCCAAAATAGAATTAACCGGCGGCCATATTGGATATATGCTTATTATAGAGATGGCCAAAATAGAATTAACCGGCGGCCATATTGGATATATGCTTATTATAGAGATGGCCAAAATAGAATTAACCGGCGGCCATTTTGGATATATGCTTATTATAGAGATGGCCAAAAAAGAATTAACCGGCGGCCATATTGAAATTATGCTGATTATAGAGATGGCCAAAAAAATAGTAATCGGCGGCCATATTGGATATATGCTTATTATAGAGATGGCCAAAATAGAAATAATCGGCGGCCATATTGGATATATGCTTATTATAGAGATGGCCAAAAAAGAATTAACCGGCGGCCATATTGAAATTATGCTGATTATAGAGATGGCCAAAAAAGAATTACCCGGCGGCCATATTGGATATATGTTGATTATAGAGATGGCCAAAAAAGAATTACCCGGCGGCCATATTGGATATATGCTTATTATAGAGATGACCAAAATAGAATTAACCTGCGGCCATTTTGGATATATGCTTATTATAGAGATGGCCAAAAAAGAATTAACCGGCGGCCATATTGAAATTATGCTGATTATAGAGATGGCCAAAAAAAAAGTAATCGGCGGCCATATTGTATATCTGCTTATTATATAGATGGCCAAAATAGAATTACTCGGCGGCCATATTGGATATATGCTTATTATAGAGATGGCCAAAATAGAATTAACCGGCGGCCATATTGGATATATGCTTATTATTGAGATGGCCAAAATAGAATTATCCGGCGGCCATATTGAAATTATGCTTATTATAGAGGTGGCCAAAAGAGAATTAACCGGCGGCCATGTTGGATATATCCTTATTATAGAGATGGCCAAAATAGAATTAATCGGCGGCCATATTGGATATATGCTTATTATAGAGATGGCCAAAATAGAATTAACCGGCGGCCATATTGGATATATGCTTATTATAGAGATGGCCAAAATAGAATTAACCGGCGGCCATATTGGATATATGCTTATTATAGAGATGGCCAAAATAGAATTATCCGGCGGCCATATTGGATATATGCTTATTATAGAGATGGCCAAAATAGAATTAACCGGCGGCCATATTGGATATATGCTTATTATAGAGATGGCCAAAATAGAATTAACCGGCGGCCATATTGGATATATGCTTATTATAGAGATGGCCAAAATAGAATTATCCGGCGGCCATATTGGATATATGCTTATTATAGAGATGGCCAAAATAGAATTAACCGGCGGCCATATTGGATATATGCTTATTATAGAGATGGCCAAAATAGAATTAATCGGCGGCCATATTGGATATATGCTTATTATAGAGATGGCCAAAATAGAATTAACCGGCGGCCATATTGGATATATGCTTATTATAGAGATGGCCAAAATAGAAGTAATCGGCGGCCATATTGGATATATGCTTATTATAGAGATGGCCAAAATAGAATTATCCGGCGGCCATATTGGATATATGCTTATTATAGAGATGGCCAAAATAGAATTAACCGGCGGCCATATTGGATATATGCTTATTATAGAGATGGCCAAAATAGAATTAACCGGCGGCCATATTGGATATATGCTTATTATAGAGATGGCCAAAATAGAATTATGCGGCGGCCATATTGTATATATGCTTATTATAGAGATGGCCAAAATAGAATTAACCGGCGGCCATATTGGATATATGCTTATTATAGAGATGGCCAAAATAGAAGTAATCGGCGGCCATATTGGATATATGCTTATTATAGAGATGGCCAAAATAGAATTAATCGGCGGCCATATTGGATATATGCTTATTATAGAGATGGCCAAAATAGAATTAACCGGCGGCCATATTGAAATTATGCTTATTATAGAGATGGCCAAAATAGAATTAACCGGCGGCCATATTGGATATATGCTTATTATAGAGATGGCCAAAATAGATATATCCGGCGGCCATATTAGATATATGCTTATTATAGAGATGGCCAAAAAAGAATTACCCGACGGCCATATTGGATATATGCTTATTATAGAGATGGCCAAAATAGATATATCCGGCGGCCATATTAGATATATGCTTATTATAGAGATGGCCAAAATAGAATTAACCGGCGGCCATTTTGAAATTATGCTTATTATAGAGATGGCCAAAATAGAAGTAATCGGCGGCTTTATTGGATATATGCTTATTATAGAGATGGCCAAAATAGATATATCCGGCGGCCATATTAGATATATGCTTATTATAGAGATGGCCAAAATAGAAGTAATCGGCGGCCATATTGGATATATGCTTATTATAGAGATGGCCAAAATAGAATTATCCGGCGGCCATATTGGATATATGCTTATTATAGAGATGGCCAAAATAGAAGTAATCGGCGGCCATATTGTATATATGCTTATTATAGAGATGGCCAAAATAGATATATCCGGCGGCCATATTAGATATATGCTTATTATAGAGATGGCCAAAATAGAATTACCCGGCGGCCATATTGGATATATGCTTATTATATAGATGGCCAAAATAGAATTATCCGGCGGCCATATTGGATATATGCTTATTATAGAGATGGCCAAAATAGAATTAACCGGCGGCCATATTGGATATATGCTTATTATTGAGATGGCCAAAATAGAATTATCCGGCGGCCATATTGAAATTATGCTTATTATAGAGGTGGCCAAAAGAGAATTAACCGGCGGCCATGTTGGATATATCCTTATTATAGAGATGGCCAAAATAGAATTATCCGGCGGCCATACTGGATATATGCTTATTATAGAGATGGCCAAAAAAGAATTACCCGACGGCCATATTGGATATATGCTTATTATAGAGATGGCCAAAATAGATATATCCGGCGGCCATATTGGATATATGCTTATTATAGAGATGGCCAAAAAAGAATTATCCGGCGGCAATATTAAAATTATGCTTATTATAGAAATGGCCAAAATAGAAGTAATCGGCGGCCATATTGGATATATGCTTATTATAGAGATGGCCAAAAAAGAAATAATCGGCGGACATATTGAAATTATGCTAATTGTAGAGATGGCCAAAATAGAATTATCCGGCGGCCATACTGGATATATGCTTATTATAGAGATGGCCAAAAAAGAATTACCCGACGGCCATATTGGATATATGCTTATTATAGAGATGGCCAAAATAGATATATCCGGCGGCCATATTGGATATATGCTTATTATAGAGATGGCCAAAATAGAATTATCCGGCGGCAATATTAAAATTATGCTTATTATAGAAATGGCCAAAATAGAAGTAATCGGCGGCCATATTGGATATATGCTTATTATAGAGATGGCCAAAAAAGAATTACCCGACGGCCATATTGGATATATGCTTATTATAGAGATGGCCAAAATAGATATATCCGGCGGCCATATTAGATATATGCTTATTATAGAGATGGCCAAAATAGAATTAACCGGCGGCCATTTTGAAATTATGCTTATTATAGAGATGGCCAAAATAGAAGTAATCGGCGGCCATATTGGATATATGCTTATTATAGAGATGGCCAAAATAGAATTACCCGGCGGCCATATTGGATATATGCTTATTATAGACATGGCCAAAATAGAAGTAATCGGCGGCCATATTGGATATATGCTTATTATAGAGATGGCCAAAATAGAATTATGCGGCGGCCATATTGTATATCTGCTTATTATAGAGATGGCCAAAAAAGAATTACCCGGCGGCCATATTGGATATATGCTTATTATAGAGATGGCCAAAATAGAATTAACCGGCGGCCATATTGAAATTATGCTATTTATTGAGATGGCCAAAATAGAATTATCCGGCGGCCATATTGAAATTATGCTTATTATAGAGGTGGCCAAAAGAGAATTATCCGGCGGCCATATTGGATATATGCTTATTATAGAGATGGCCAAAATAGAAGTAATCGGCGGCCATATTGGATATATGCTTATTATAGAGATGGCCAAAAAAGAATTATCCGGCGGCAATATTAAAATTATGCTTATTATAGAAATGGCCAAAATAGAAGTAATCGGCGGCCATATTGGATATATGCTTATTATAGAGATGGCCAAAAAAGAAATAATCGGCGGACATCTTGAAATTATGCTAATTGTAGAGATGGCCAAAATAGAATTATCCAGCGGCCATACTGGATATATGCTTATTATAGAGATGGCCAAAAAAGAATTACCCGACGGCCATATTGGATATATGCTTATTATAGAGATGGCCAAAATAGATATATCCGGCGGCCATATTGGATATATGCTTATTATAGAGATGGCCAAAATAGAATTAACCGGCGGCCATATTGGATATATGCTTATTATTGAGATGGCCAAAATAGAATTATCCGGCGGCCATATTGAAATTATGCTTATTATAGAGGTGGCCAAAAGAGAATTATCCGGCGGCCATATTGGATATATGCTTATTATAGAGATGGCCAAAATAGAATTATCCGGCGGCCATATTGGATATATGCTTATTATAGAGATGGCCAAAATAGAATTACCCGGCGGCCATATTGGATATATGCTTATTATAGAGATGGCCAAAATAGAATTACCCGGCGGCCATATTGGATATATGCTTATTATAGAGATGGCCAAAAAAGAATTAATCGGCGGCCATTTTGGATATATGCTTATTATAGAGATGGCCAAAATAGAAATAATCGGCGGCCATATTGGATATATGCTTATTATAGAGATGGCCAAAATAGAATTAACCGGCGGCCATATTGAAATTATGCTTATTATAGAGATGGCCAAAATAGAATTACCCGGCGGCCATATTGGATATATGCTTATTATAGAGATGGCCAAAATAGAATTAACCGGCGGCCATATTGGATATATGCTTATTATAGAGATGGCCAAAATAGAATTATCCGGCGGCCATATTGGATATATGCTTATTATAGAGATGGCCAAAATAGAATTAACCGGCGGCCATATTGAAATTATGCTTATTATAGAGATGGCCAAAATAGAAGTAATCGGCGGCCATATTGGATATATGCTTATTATAGAGATGGCCAAAAAAGAATTAACCGGCGGCCATATTGGATATATGCTTATTATAGAGATGGCCAAAATAGAATTATCCGGCGGCCATATTGGATATATGCTTATTATAGAGATGGCCAAAATAGAATTAACCGGCGGCCATATTGAAATTATGCTTATTATAGAGATGGCCAAAATAGAATTAATCGGCGGCCATATTGGATATATGCTTATTATAGAGATGGCCAAAATAGAATTAACCGGCGGCCATATTGGATATATGCTTATTATAGAGATGGCCAAAATAGAAGTAATCGGCGGCCATATTGGATATATGCTTATTATAGAGATGGCCAAAATAGAATTATCCGGCGGCCATATTGAAATTATGCTTATTATAGAGATGGCCAAAATAGAATTATCCGGCGGCCATATTGGATATATGCTTATTATAGAGATGGCCAAAATAGATTTAACCGGCGGCCATATTGAAATTATGCTGATTATAGAGATGGCCTAAATAGAATTACCCGGCGGCCATATTGGATATATGCTTATTATAGAGATGGCCAAAAAAGAATTACCCGGCGGCCATATTGGATATATGCTTATTATAGACATGGCCAAAATAGAAGTAATCGGCGGCCATATTGGATATATGCTTATTATAGAGATGGCCAAAATAGAATTAACCGGCGGCCATATTGAAATTATGCTTATTATAGAGATGGCCAAAATAGAAGTAATCGGCGGCCATATTGGATATATGCTTATTATAGAGATGGCCAAAATAGAATTAATCGGCGGCCATATTGGATATATGCTTATTATAGAGATGGCCAAAATAGAATTAACCGGCGGCCATATTGAAATTATGCTTATTATAGAGATGGCCAAAATAGAATTATCCGGCGGCCATATTGGATATATGCTTATTATAGAGATGGCCAAAATAGAAGTAATCGGCGGCCATATTGGATATATGCTTATTATAGAGATGGCCAAAATAGAAGTAATCGGCGGCCATATTGAAATTATGCTAATTATAGAGATGGCCAAAATAGAATTAACCGGCGGCCATATTGAAATTATGCTTATTATAGAGATGGCCAAAATAGAATTAATCGGCGGCCATATTGGATATATGCTTATTATAGAGATGGCCAAAAAAGAAATAATCGGCGGCCATATTGGATATATGCTTATTATAGAGATGGCCAAAATAGAATTAACCGGCGGCCATATTGAAATTATGCTTATTATAGAGATGGCCAAAATAGATTTACCGGCGGCCATATTGGATATATGCTTATTATAGAGATGGCCAAAATAGAAGTAATCGGCGGCCATATTGGATATATGCTTATTATAGAGATGGCCAAAATAGAATTATCCGGCGGCCATATTGAAATTATGCTTATTATAGAGATGGCCAAAATAGAATTATCCGGCGGCCATATTGGATATATGCTTATTATAGAGATGGCCAAAATAGAATTAATCGGCGGCCATATTGGATATATGCTTATTATAGAGATGGCCAAAATAGAATTAATCGGCGGCCATATTGGATATATGCTTATTATAGAGATGGCCAAAATAGAATTAATCGGCGGCCATATTGGATATATGCTTATTATAGAGATGGCCAAAATAGAATTATCCGGCGGCCATATTGGATATATGCTTATTATAGAGATGGCCAAAATAGAATTAACCGGCGGCCATATTGGATATATGCTTATTATAGAGATGGCCAAAATAGAATTAACCGGCGGCCATATTGTATATCTGCTTATTATAGAGATGGCCAAAATAGAATTACCCGGCGGCCATATTGGATATATGCTTATTATAGAGATGGCCAAAATAGAAATAATCGGCGGCCATATTGGATATATGCTTATTATAGAGATGGCCAAAAAAGAATTAACCGGCGGCCATATTGGATATATGCTTATTATAGAGATGGCCAAAATAGAATTATCCGGCGGCCATATTGAAATTATGCTTATTATAGAGATGGCCAAAATAGAATTATCCGGCGGCCATATTGGATATATGCTTATTATAGAGATGGCCAAAATAGAATTAACCGGCGGCCATATTGGATATATGCTTATTATAGAGATGGCCAAAATAGAATTAACCGGCGGCCATATTAGATATATGCTAATTAAAGAGATGGCCAAAATAGAATTAACCGGCGGCCATTTTGGATATATGCTTATTATAGAGATGGCCAAAATAAAATTATCTGGCGGCCATATTAGATATATGCTAATTAAAGAGATGGCCAAAATAGAATTATCCGGCGGCCATATTGGATATATGCTTATTATAGAGATGGCCAAAATAGAAGTAATCGGCGGCCATATTGGATATATGCTTATTATAGAGATGGCCAAAATAGAATTATCCGGCGGCCATATTGGATATATGCTTATTATAGAGATGGCCAAAATAGAAATAATCGGCGGCCATATTGGATATATGCTTATTATAGAGATGGCCAAAATAGAATTATCCGGCGGCCATATTGGATATATGCTTATTATAGAGATGGCCAAAATAGAAGTAATCGGCGGCCATATTGGATATATGCTTATTATAGAGATGGCCAAAATAGAAGTAATCGGCGGCCATATTATATATATTTTTATTATAGAGATGGCCAAAATAGAATTACCCGGCGGCCATATTAGATATATGCTTATTATAGAGATGGCCAAAATAGAATTAACCGGCGGCCATATTGAAATTATGCTTATTATAGAGATGGCCAAAATAGAAGTAATCGGCGGCCATATTGGATATATGCTTATTATAGAGATGGCCAAAATAGAATTATCCGGCGGCCATATTGAAATTATGCTTATTATAGAGATGGCCAAAATAGATTTAACCGGCGGCCATATTGAAATTATGCTGATTATAGAGATGGCCAAAATAGAATTACCCGGCGGCCATATTGGATATATGCTTATTATAGAGATGGCCAAAAAAGAAATAATCGGCGGCCATATTGGATATATGCTTACTATAGAGATGGCCAAAATAGAATTAACCGGCGGCCATATTGTATATATGCTTATTATAGAGATGGCCGAAATAGAGTTATCCAGCGGCAATATTGAAATTATGCTTGTTATACAGATGGCCAAAATAGAATTATCCGGCGGCCATATTCGAATTATGCTAATTATAGAGATGGCCAAATAGAATAAATCGGCGGCCATATTGGAATTATGCTAATTATAGAGATGGCCAAAATAGAATTACCTGGTGGCCATATTGGATTTACGTTAAATTTAGAGATAACCAAAATAGCATTAACCGGCGGCCATATTGTATGTATGCTTATTATAGAGATGGCCAAAATAGAATTACTCGACGGCCATATTGGAATTCTGCTAATTATAGAGATAGCCAAAATAGAATGAACTGGCGGCCATATTCGAATTATGCTAATTATAGAGATGGCCAAATAGAATTAATCGGCGGCCATATTGGAATTATGCTAATTATAGAGATGGCCAAAATAGAATTACCTGGTGGCCATATTGGATTTACGTTAAATTTAGAGATAACCAAAATAGAATTAACCGACGGCCATATTGGATTTTTTTCTTAATATAGGGACGGTCAAAATAGAATTAACCGGCGGCCATATTGGAATTATGCTAATTATAAAGATGGCCAAAATAGAATTAACTATCGGCCATATTGGAATTATGCTTATTTTAGTTTATATAGATTACCAAAATAGAATTAATTAGCATTCATATTGGAATTTCACAATAACTATTTTCCTTTTAGCCCGTCTCAGATCTTTTATCTCTATCTACATCTCGATTTTTTTCGAGTCATCAGTTCAATCGTAAAGATTTACTCCAACTCCAGGTAAAAACCTTATTGCCCATTCACTCAACCCCCCCAAAAAATCGTGTCATTTTTGTTATTTTAAGAGAACATGTAATTATAAAATATAATATATGCAGCCGCTGATTGTTACCAGCTATATCCTGCTTGGGTAAATCAAGATTAGTCTCAAATTCGATTATATTTTGATAATATGGTATTATTTTGATGATTTATAGAAATCATTTCGATTCTACGGCATTGGTATTGTACTAGTATAGAGAAAGAAAAAATCGAAATCGATTCTACCGTTTTGATTTTTTATTTCGAATTCTATTCTATTGTAATGATATTTTGTTATTATGCTTGTTTATAGAGATAGAAGTATAGAAGAATTTCTCACCCCTATTTAATTATTCAATATTGATTCACCATCTATGTGGCAGTTGTATGTTTCTATTACTTTAAATGGAGTTCAATATTTCTTTCGTATAAAAATGACGGATCTTAAACTCTGTGCAAATTTCAATGAACTGAAATCACTTGATAAATACCTTAAACACATACGAAAACCTTTGGGTTTAAACTCTCAATGTATTGAATGTGGGAGGTATTAAAAACAGGAACAATATAAAAAATAACAAAGACAGATAAGAGTGTTATCTGAGTTTATTCAGAGAAATCCAAATTATAATAATGTAAAAAAGAAATAATTTTATAATACACAGTTACCTAAAAAAGATAAGCAAAAAAATAACGTCAATGAAACTTATGTATATAACATAAACAAATATGACATTTTCATTAAAAGAGATAATGCATAATTATAGGAGCATTGCCTGTTAAATGAACTTTAATCTGTTTGACTTTCAGCTTACATTGCATTACAATAAAGCACAACTGATAATTCACATAAGATTATTGTTCACATATTAATTAATTTACTCCAGTCAATATATTTTCCCTTTTCTCTTTAAAAGCGTTGTCAAGAGAAATAAAAACTGGATGATAAGAAAGCTTTGAGGATTCAAACAAGGTCCCACATTTTACTTCTGAAAAGGAATCACAAAAAAGAAAGATTAATATGGGGGGCGGGTGAAACCTTAGCTAGATATATATCAAATTTGAAATATATTGTATATGAAATAATGAGATACAATTTAGATAAAGATAGTTTATAATAATTGCACAAAATTCTTTGTTTCAAGAGCTAATTTAATCTCATCAGATTTTAGTAATTATCTAAATAGAACTTTACAGGTTTAGAAAAAAAAGTGAAATTGAACATTTTTAGAAAATCTAATAATACAAAAAAAAAACTGAGCAAGTTTCTTTTTATCTACGATTAAACCTATTATAAATTAGGGAGGATGGAGGAATTTCGTCCCCCAGTCAAGATTATCAATCGTTTTTAAGGGGAAATATTTGCATAAAGGAACAATAATTTTTTTGACTCATCCACAGACACATTCTAGGATGTGTTTCGTCGTATTACGACTCATCAGTGTGGCTATAGAGTATGGATTTATTCAAGTGTCCACCATTCAGTTAAAATCGTTTTGTTCTGGATCGAAAGTCCAAAATGCTCATAAATACCATATGTAAACTATAGGCAGTCTTTTTTGGGCCATGTGATGAGGAAAAAAAAACTGAAACATCTTGTGGCAACTCGATTGATTTTAAAGGAAACGGCAGCAGGGGAAAGAAGCGAGAAAAGATAAGTGGCTAAATGTAAAATGAGTGACAGAGGCACTAACAGCATCAAGGTATAGAGATGCGCGGAAGGTCATGATCGCCTACTGTAAAGAGCAGGGCCCCCAATTCATAGAGAATTTTCTATGAATAATCTAAGGATTGCCGTGTTTTACAAAAAAAAAAGGTACATCTAATAAAGGTAGTTGTAAGCTATATATCTTTGTTGTTTCAACGTAGATGCTTACCGCATATGTTGGGCGCTGCTCTACATAAAATTATGTATAGACAACCACTGCCATAAATACAGCACAGATTGCAAATATAACATCTCAATCCAGTTCTATAACATTTTCAAAGCTGGAAAATACATATATATATATATATATATATATATATATATATATATATATATATATATATATATAGAGAGAGAGAGAGAGAGAGAGAGAGAGAGAGAGAGAGAGAGTGCCGAAAAACAACTCTAAGGCAAATACACACCTGGTAGCTATAGCAGAGGTAAAAGACACAGTAAAAAATCTGCAAACAATTTTCAAAGAGCTAAAAAACCAAATACATGCATTACAAAACTTCGCACGGAGACAGAAAAGATTGTTGTCTTCCTCTTTGGAGACTATGCTTTCTTGTCCTATGGCATTTCAGGAGCGACAGGGACATTCAGTGCCTGTTCTGTCTTGATTCCAAACAGAAAGTAAGGAACCTACCAAAAAGAGAGCACTACAATCTTTACACACAGATGCACAACAGTTTTTGGAGAGCGGTGGGAAAACAAATGCATTTAAATGTTTTAACAATAAACTCAGACATCCATTCCTAGAAATAAAGATAGCAAACATAGCCTCTCCATATTTACATATTCTTCTTGGAATCACACTAAAACATCCCAATCTGATACAAAAGGAAGTCCAAAATAGAGATGAGATAATAGCCAAGCAGAAACATTCACATTACAGACGCAACTGGCTCAAAGCTGAAGAAAAGAAAAAACAAATAGTACTTTCAAAAGGAACGCTATACTGAATGATGAGAGCAGAAGAAGAATGTGGAGAAAAGAGGCAAAGAGGAGTTGAAAAAAATTGAAGAGACAAAAATAAAGCTGTGGGCCCAATTCAAGAAAGCTCAGAGACAGTACTACAAAAACAAAATAGAAAGACAAGCATACCATGGTGGAAACTGTTTAAGTCACCACTGAAGAAAATGATGACATTTTAGGAGTTGCGCTCACTACCAAAGATATGTTTGACACACTTAACTCCCATTTTGCAGGCATTCACTCTTTAATCTCAAAAGCCTAACCAGAGGAAACCACATTGCAAGCAGAGACTGCAATTTCTGAATACATCAAAGTTTACAGACAGTGCTTTCCCAATCGCATCATTGCCAAGCAGCACATTTTAAAAAAGAATAGCACTGATTTTATGCATAGAACAGGTTTTGGACTAGGCTTTCTTAGGGAGCAGGATGGGAACAACTTCACTCAACTGTTTCACGCTTGGCAAGAAGTGCAGCCATAAGAAATGATAAAAATAGAATGGAAAATATAATAGAAAACGTCTTGCTGTTGACAGCCCCAGAACTCAACTCCCTTGTACCACAGACAAAACCCAGACAACAACAAAAATAGTTAATAATATACCCCACAAAAAAAATTTGAAAATGAAATTTTATTGGGAAATGACATCTGTATTGCATGTTTTGCAATTTTGTGTTTAAAAAGTAGTGTGAATTGCATTCCACGCATTCCAGCTGCATGCCTTTTTCTACTGCGCGGGTAAAATTCCTGGGAAGTGTCCACCCATCCACTGTGAGCTGTCAGATAAGGGTGCTAGATTTATGGGCTTATGGCAAGTTGCTGACAGACTAAAAGTGAACAGAATTTGGCTCCATGTTGAGATACGCTGATGACATTGTATTAATTCCAGAAAATAAAGAAGACTTGCGACAATTATTAACGATTTTTGAAGAAGAGAGCAGAAAAAAGGGTTGCAATTGAATAGCAAAATGATAGAACTAATGGTGATTAGTCAAAGTTATAGTATCCGCACATCAACATCTTTATCAAAGGTAATAAACTCAAGCAAAGGGGTCAATTCAAATACTTGGGTACTTTAATATCAAGTGATGGACGTAACTTACACTGAGCCTCCAGAGAATGAAATCTATACTAACAAATAACCACATCTCAATTCGCACAAAAAGAAGAGCCCTGAAGTGCTCTATTGAACCCATTCTGATGTATCAATGCAAAGCTTGCACAATTTCAAAACAGTTACAAAAGAAACTAGAGACAACAAAATGAGATTCCACAAATCTCATGGACTGTAAAGAAATCAACCAAAACCTTTTTTGGACATGTCAAGAGAAGAGAGAAAGTACAAAATCTTGTGACAACTGGAATGATTGTACCAAAACAGCATCAAAAGATGTTGGATGGCCTATCAAAGTAGGACGAGTGACAGAAGCACTGAAAGTGATGAGGGATAGAGATGTGTGGAAAGTCATGATCGGCAATGCTAAAGAGCACGGCACCTAACTGATTGGTTGATGAGTTCAAAAGACAATTTTTCCTTCTGTTGAACTAGATTTGGATGCAGGCGCCAATCTTGCCATTGGACTAAATTTCCCCTTCTCTTCATCTTTTATCATGCTTGTAATGGTACTAGATCTAGAGGTTTAACTATAATAATTCAACGCCCACTTTGGAAATACTTTGTATGAAACGAAACAAACTGTGACAGCACAGTAGGCCTTACAAGACTGTTGCCACAGCAGCTGCGAGCAAAGTTATTGTCCAAAAAGCTTTGGTCCATGTGCTCTCACGGTTGTGGAAACCTGCTCAGCAGTAAAAAAAAATGCTTGGACAGTTGCGTAAGACACTTCTAGTGTGTAAAAATCAACTGATCAATGCTGCTCTTATGGCATACAACAATTAAAACATCATAACAATACCTCTCGAATAATGATGAGGCCCATAGAGGGCAGGTGTACAACACAATGGCCAGAGAGACTAAATCAAATGTCGTGTTTTCCTGTTTGCTGAAGATGGGTGAGATTGGGGCACTAATAACATACAGCACCTGCAATGTTTCACATAAGCAAACACCCTGTTAAAAATTTCTTCACAAAATACTTGAGTTTATAAAAAAAGGAAGAAAAAATTAACACTACTCTGAAATACAGACTTATCAATGCCAGATCAATAAAAAAAAATTTAAATTGCTAAAATGTGACTTGTGCATGTTAAAATATACTAATTTTACTTTGATTTTTTTAAACATATTCATAAATCATTGTTTACACAAAAATCTGAAGTTTAAAAGAAATAAACAGCTAAAGTGTTCAATTATATAACTCTCTTAAGAAGCCTATAATAGTGAAATATCCAATTCAAAAAGCTTATTTAATTTCAATATGGCTTTTTTCAATTCTTTCAGCTTCCCTCTTCAAATATAATTTTTCTCTAACAATGATTTGAAATCTTGATACCTGAGATTATTTGTTAAAAATATTTGTATACTGTGCCAGTTCTAGTAATCTATAAAATAAACATATCTTAAACAAAATGCAATCAGCACCATAAAAAATATACATTGTGATGTTTAAAAGAAAAGTCTTGCCATTTTTTTCCAATCTCATTTACAAGACAGCCCAACGTGTCTTTATAATGAATGAAAAGCATATCAAGGAAAATTTGATAGCAATGCCAATACTTCGAAAATGTTTGTACTGTAAAAATTTGAAATTGATTCCACATAACTTGACAATCTGGTATGAATTTGATGCCTACTTTTGTTTTTAAATAAAGAAAACTATAAAAAAAAATATGACTGAGTATTTGTCCTCTCTGTTGTTGGAACTGAATGACACTTCTTAGACAATGTTTTAAATAATTAATTAGAGCCACAGAGGGTTTTTAAACAAGATTCCTCAATTAAAATCCATTAAAAAAAGTATCAGTTTAGTTAGCTTATGATATTTACACAACTGCTGCTTTCTGTGACTAAGACTGCTGGCTCTATATTTTCTCATTAAATCTCAACAGCCAAGAACCTTGTGGATTCGAAGAAAACCCCTTACTTTCTAATTTATTTTAAATACATATAAAAATTTAAAGGATAGAAATTGGTTTTGGTTCCTAGCCACAAGATTGTTGATGCTAATGCGAATCATTGACTTGTTTAAGTCTCACTCTTTGGGTCTCATAGGCCTGGAAGATGCCAAAGATGATCAGGATACCCTTGCAACCAAACACAACGCTTGGACGCAGTGAACCAATCACAGATGAAAGTTGAAAACAGAATCTTGGATTATGAACAGATCATGTTGATAGAGTCTGTACATTGGAAGGTATTGTGTTCAGCAAAGCACGGATCATTTGAGTTTGAAACTGCAATAGACTAGGGAGTTTTTCCAAACTGATAAGTAAAACTGACAATCAGTAGTGCCAATGATCTATTCAAATGCAACGTCAAAGATTATGCAAGGTCTAAAAAATTGAAATATGCAAATATATCAAGAGATGCCAATAAGGTATAAGATCTACATACTATACATAGATACAGAAATATTTCATAAAATATTATGTAAAAAAGGGAGATTGTTAAGATAGATTTAAAGGCAGACAAAGTTTTCAAACTTCATCTTCTTCCCTCTATCTCTTTAACATCCTTTTACTTTCTGTTATTCCCATTTTCCTTTGCTATTTCTTCTCATTAAAACATTTTTGAACCTGAATAAAAATTACAAGTACAGAACCTGTTCTATGAACGCTACAATAATATCATAGTATGGCTTACCTTGCTCACTGATGCAAAACTCCTTTGTAAACCACATTGCTGGTATATACTTCATGGCCGGAATAGATTTTAAGGCTGTCTTTTGAGCCAACACGACTCATGGTAACATAGAGTTGCCCATGTGAAAAGAAATCCTGTTTCAAATAAATGCCTACATGTGATAGAGAGTGACCCTGAGCTTTATTAGCAGTGATGGCAAAGGCAGGTCGAACAGGAAATTCCTTTCTTTTCATGTGAAAGGGAAAAATGTTGTCTCAGGGGATTATTGGGATTCTTGGAATGAATATATATTCGCTTTCCAGCATGGGGCCACAGGCTATTGTCACATCAATGATGTGGTCATGTAGATGTTCAATGACATATCGTGTTCCGTTGCAGTGGCCATTTACTGGGTCCAGATTACGCAACAGCATGATGATATTGTGCTTTTTTAGCTGTAATATGTGAGGCAGCATTCGTTATGGACACAGCGTGTTGAGAAACTCTATGGGGTACAGGTGTTTATTTTCTTCCACACGATCATTGCTCCTGTACACTTTGACATCTCCAGGAAATGTGTTCATGATGGTGTTTTTGATGGCATCTACTTCACTGTTGGTAGGACAAATGATTGACCGTGATGCTAGCCAAGTTGCGCACTTGTTCTCAATACCAAAAACAAAGTCCAGAAGCTCTGTTTCATTTTCTACTGTCATGTCATCTGGAAGTTTGATGAAAAAATTTCATTTGTTTTTGTGCTGTTCTTCTTTACCATCTCCAATGCTAAAAAGGAAATCTGCAAATTGTGAAAACTCTCCTCTTTTTTGTGCTCGACACTTTCTTTTCTTATAACCTTGCCCCTTGATCTGAGATCTACTTTTAGATGAAATGAACTTAACAGTCTTATTTCTTTTAATACTGTGCATAGAGAATCTAATGTGTAAAGATGCATTCCTTCTTTTACAAACATCAAAATCAAAATCTCCGAATGCACTCTCCCCCACAAGATTAATATTTTGTAAGAGGATAGTGCATAAGTTGCTCTTTCATACATTCATCCATATCTTCAAATTTACCACCGGGCAAAAAATCTTCAAGTTGACGTTTGGTAACTCCTAAAGCCTCCACACACATACATTTGAGACATCTTGTGATGATTTCAACATCATTGTTTAGAACAAAATCATGAACTTAGTGAAATCTTGGTGCTTTGATGACTAGGTCGCCATCAAAAACAGAAAAAAAATTTGGGCTGAGTAAATCAGAGGGATCATCAATCCACTTTTCAAAATTAGTGACCATCTTTTTCAAATAAAGGTGAAAATTAAAGTATTTAACATCACTGTTGATAAGTTTCCAGTATGGCCCTGATATTTTAATGAAAAATAGTGCAACAGCACACACCATGCACATCAATGTTTTGTCTTGTACATCAGGTGAGACACTATGAATTTTTCTATTTGGATTTTCATGCAGAACACCTGATGAAAAAAACTGAACCATTGTAGGCAAATGAAAAATTACAGAAGCAACTGCCTCAAAAAAGCAGTTAAATTTATTTCCCTTGAAATAAGGTATCACAGAATTTGCGATAAAAGTTGTCCACTGAACACGACATCCTGATTTCTGATCCCCTCTTGGACCCAGTATATCACAAGCAGTTCTAATCACTCGACTCACACAACTTTCTGACCCCTCATTGAACCCGTCATATTTTGCATTCTGATCTCTCCCAAACTCCTGCTGTCTCTCACTCTCTAATTCTTTCTCAACCTTAGAGATAGCCTTCTCACATGCGCTGCTCATACCAAGAAGGAAATGCGCATTACAATGTAAAAAGTGAACATGGACATCCCTTCCTAACTCAGTCCTGATAAAGTCAGCAAAAATACTTCAAACACTTCATGGCTGCTGCCCTGTCTGTCATAACACTCGTTATTTTAGACAACAAGTCAAAAGTTACTTTTTTAAGGTCTACATTTGACATCAGAGAATATGTTTCAGACAACTTTTGGATAATATTTGAAGTAATTTCAAGTTAAGTAAAGTACTTGCATTTTCCCTAGCAACAGGAATATAGCCTAAGTAAGATGTGTCACCTAGACTGGTTGATATCTGATGACCAACAATTTTCTTTTGGTCAAGAGAAGTTCCATCAGAATGAATTTTAGCATGATTAGATTTAAGTACATTTTCAACAACTTGCATTTATGACAGGGCATATCCTTCATCCATCATATTTAGAACAGTTTGTTTACACGGGAGTTATCTTTAATTTTAGTGCCAAAAATATATTCAGCTACTATTTGAAATACCTTAGAAAGATTTGCAGCTGATACACCACAATCAGCTTAAAGAGATATAACTGCTTGCCTAACATTGTCAGTGTAGACATTATCTTTGCCACCTTTAATAAGGACTGGTGATTTACAATTACAATCTAATTCAGACTTATTAAGTTCGTAAATAGGATTAGGAGCATTAAGGACTGCCATTTCTTCTTTAAATTTTTTTAGCTTTAGATTAAGCATATATCAATTTCACTAAATAATTTTGCTTTTTCTTTTTTGTGCTGTTTACACAAAGACACAGTGTTATTTTAATGTATAAGTTTCAATGACTTCAGCTCATTGTCTTTAATCGAAATAGATTCTTTCAGTTTTTCAATGCAACTTGCAAAACCTTCACAATTTCTCTTATATTTGTCAACAAAGTTCTGAAGTTTCTTCTTTTCACAAGATAAGTCCTTAAGAGCAGATTCAAGAATTTTCACTTTTTCTTCATGTTCCGAAATAGTCCTTAAGAGTCCATTAACAATTTTGTTTGTGTCACATTCACTCTCAAATTGCTTTTCTTTGAAACAGGTGAGGGGTTAGGAAAAGTATTAGCAGAAGTGCTAAAATCAGGCCGGGTAATTATATTGTCAGTAATGTCGCTGTCTGGAATGGTGAACAAACACTCCATAAAACGTTCTAAATCCTCAGGTCTCTTTCCTTTTGAAGACGACAGCTTCAAGTAGAAGTCCATCAATTTTTTTTTTTTATTCTGGAGTCCACTTTGGAAAAATTCACAGATTTCTCTGTTTCTAAAGTTAAATGAACAATCCATTTTCTGAAAATTTCCAAAGAAAGCCCAAGATCCTTTCGCGCCCTAACACGGCTAAGTCCCCTCCCCCAGCCCCTACCTCGCCCAAACAGGGCTAAGTCCCCTCCCCCAGCCTCTACCTCGCCCTCACCCAACTAAGTCCGATCCCCCAGTCCCTACCTCGCCCTCAACCGGCTAAGTCCCCTCCCCCAGCCCCTACCTCGCCCAAACAGGGCTAAGTCCCCTCCCCCAGCCTCTACCTCGCCCTCACCCAACTAAGTCCCCTCCCCCAGCCCCTACCTCGCCCTCACACGGCTGCCCCCCCCCCTCCCCTACCTCGACCTCACCCGGCTAAGTCCCTTCTCCCAGCCCCTACCTCGCCCTCACACGGCTAAGTCCCCTCCCCCAGCCCCTACTCCACCATCACCCGTCTAAGTTCCCTCCCCCAGCCCCTACCTCGCCCTCACACTGCTAAGTCCCCTCCTACAGCCCCTACCTCGCCCTCACCTGGCTAAGTCCCCTCCCCCAGCCCCTACCTAGCCCTCACATGGCTAAGTCCCCTCCTCCAGCCCCTACCTCGCCCTCACATGGCTAAGAGTCCTCCCCCAGCCCCTATCTCGCCCTCACCCAACTAAATCCGATCCCCCAGCCTCTACCTCGCCCTCACACGGCTAAGTCCCTTCCCCCAGCCCCTACCTCGCCCTCACCCAATCAGTCTGGACTGAAAAGGAGACATTAAGACATTAAGCAGGTATATACCAATGCTATCGAAAGTATGAAATGGAAAAAAAAAACATAACGAACCAAAAGAAACGAACTTTCTTTTTTTTAAAGGTTGTAGCAACAGACTGAGTTACATAGGCAAGTTTTTTATTTCTAAGGTGTGTATACATCTATCTTCACCATTACAGCTGACCTGATCTTTTTAATTTGTGTTTTTAATAGCTTTTTAGCCTGCTTTCCTGTAGATCCTGATCCCCATTGTCAAGTTCGCCTGAAGAATGTTGTCCACTTATCTCTTCTTTTATTGTATTGTTGTCGTCTGGCCAAGATGATTTCTAGTGTAAGGGTCCCAGGTAACTCTTTAAACTGCCTTTCTTGGTCCTTAACTTTTAGTCTTTCCATCTTCAACTTCTGTGATCTTAAAACCAAATATCATGTTGTAACTTATTTCAAAATTTGAGAAAACTTTTGCCAAACCAAAAAAGAGGAAGAAAAAGAAATAGGAGAAAGAATTTTCATTCAATTTTCTTTGCATATAACATCAAAAACGAATATTGGGAGAAATATTAGAAAATGTATATTTTTACTGTTTGAAAAAAGGCTGTAGTACCCAAAGATATAAAAGCAGAATATAAATCAAATCTGTTAAAAATAATAAATACGTGACTGGAAAGGAGGATATCGGCAGGTTTTTATCTATATTAAAAAAAAAGCTAAGAATCTAAAGGATGAAAAATACAAAAATAATATTACAGTCCCTTTCATGGTTTGTGCAAGCAAAGGAGTTGAAGGCCTTATGATTCAGACAAGAAGAGTAGCTGCCTTACCTTCGACCATTGTTCTTTACAATGACAATGTCTTCTTAGTAAATGTTGTTTACACTTGTGTAATTTTTTTTGTGGTCCATGTAGTTCTTGAATAACTCAATGATTAACTCCTCCAGGTCTTTCTTTTCTCTCAACTTGTCTCTTGAACATGGAGATCGTTAGCTTCACAATCCTAGGCTCTCTTCCAGCTATTCTTCCTGGTCCTAAACTTCTGGACTGGTGTTTGTGGCTTCACCCTCTGTGATCCCAAAATGTAATATAATGACATGACTTATTTCAATATGGAGAACAATTTTGCCCCTTAACACAAACTAAAAAATAAAACAAGCAAAAAAAAGTTATTGTGTCTACATTTTAAAGGAAAAATAGGAGTTTACAGATCCAGAAATAGGAGAAAGCAAATCCATTCAATTTGAAGTGCATATATAAATATATATGAAACATTAAAGAGAAATTTCAGAGAAAGTGTAGGAATATTTTTCTTTTGTGTTGCAAAACAAGCTTGGAAATTGAAAAGCCAAAGAACAGCATCTAAATTAATCAGTTTAAAAAAAAGTCTGGACTGAAAAGGAGAGATTGAGCATGTATTTACAAATGCTAGCCAAAGAATAAATGAAAAATATGTAAATATATATGAAGCAAAAAAAACAACAACATTCCTTTTTTCAAGGTTGTAGCAATACACTGAGTTAAATAGGCAAGTTCCTTTTCTAAGGTGAGTATATATCTATCTTCATCACTGTTGCTGACATGGTCTTTTTTTGTGTGTTTTGAATAACTTTCAAGACTGCTTTCCTGTAGATCCTGATTCCCATAGTCCAGTTTGCCTGAACAATGCTGTCCTCTTATCTTTTCTTTTATTGTCGTCTTGTCTTCTGGCCATCGTGATATCTAGCGTAAGGGTCCCAGGTAACTCTTCAAACTGCCCTTCTTGATCCTTAACTTCTAATCTTTCCATCTTCGCCTTCTGTGATCTTAAAACCTTATATCATGATGTAACTTATTTCAAAATTGGAGAAAACGTTTGCCACACAAAAAAGATGAAAAAAGGAAATAGGAGAAAGAAGTTTCATTTGTTTTTCTTTGCATAAAATATTAAAAAGGAATAATGAGAGAATTATTAGAAAATATATGTATATTTTTACTGTTTGAAAAAAAAGCTGTAATATCCAAAGATATAAAAGCAGAATGTAAATCAAATCTGTTTAAAAAAAAACGTGACTGAAAAAGTGGAATTCAACAGGTTTTCATCTATACTGAATAAAACTAAGAATCTAAAGGAGAAAAAAGAAAAATTAAATAGAGGAAAGCATATGTATTTAATTTGTTTTGCAAATGAATCATTGAAAACGAAGTTTGAGAGAAAGTGTTGGAATATTTTTCTTTTGTGTTGCAAATCAAGCTGTGTAATCTAAAAGCAGAAAGGAACAAACTAAATTAAATGAGTTAAAAAAAAGTCCTGACTAGAAAAGGAACAAATCAGCAGGTTTTAACATATAGGAAACCAAACTTCAAAGAAAAAAAGAATACTGATAAAACAATCAAAACAGATTTTCTGTTTATCTACAGTTTGAAGGACAAGAAGGAATTTACAGATCCAAATTCAGAGGTGAAGCTAACCAATGTGTAAATATTGTGGATAGTGGCTGACCTGGCCTTTTTGATTCATGTTGTTGACAGCATTATAGTCTTCTTTCATGCCCCCTCTAGTTCAGTTAGGCTAAAGGTGTTGTCCTGCAATTTATTTGTTATAGTCAAAATGTCATTTGGCCATGGTAATTCCTAGCTTAAGGGTCTCAAGTATTACTGGAAACTTCTCTTCAATGTCATCAACTGCAGGTCTTTACATGTTCACCTCCTGTGATCTCAAAATACAATATGTTATAACTTATTTCAAACATTAGGAACACTTTTGAGATGCAAAAAAATTGAAATATAGAAAAAGAAGAAACAATTTACATTCAATTTTGGTGGGTATGAAACGTTCAAAAGGAATAAAAAGGATATCAGCATGTTTTTATCTCTACCAAGTAATAAGAAGAATCCAAAGTACAAAATTTTAATAAAGTGGCAAAGAAAGAATTACATGCTGTTTAATGGTTGGAGCAAGAGAAGGAGATGAAGGCTACATGATTCCGACAAGAAGAGTAGCTGCCTTACTGCGACAATTGTTCTTTGCCTTGACCATGTCTTCTTGGTACATGTTGTTTTTACTCGTGAAATTTGTTGTATCTTTAGTTCATGGTGCATATACTTCCAAAAAAAAGGATGTAATATCCAAAAGTTTAAAAGTAGAATATAGTCAGGAAAGGTAAGATAGATGCGACGACGATATTCACAGTGGCTAGTCAGCAGATACCGACGGTCAGTCAAGAACCAGTTAAGAGCCTTGGGAGATGGTACGATTCATCCATGAAAGATACCAAAATAGGACTAGAAACAGTAGAACTTGCTACCGAAGGCCTGCTAGCCATCAACAGATGTGGCCTTCAGGGTAAGCTTAAAGTGTGGTGCCTACAGTTTATGCTAATTCCGAAGCTCCTCTGGCCACTCCTGGTCTATGAAATCTGCTCAACTACAGTTGAGGCAATAGAAGCTAAGATCAATAAGTTCACCAGGAGGTGGTTAGGGGTACCTCCGGGTCTCACAGATGTGGCAATGTACTGCCGTAAAGCAAAGTTGAGACTCCCACTAAAATCCATCTTGGAAGAGTATAAATGTGGCAAAGTCAGGCTACTCTCGATGTTAGAAGACTCCGAGGACCCAATTGTGAAGACAGTGCAACCTACCATAAAGACGGGTAGGAAATGGAAAGTTGTCGAAGCCGTAGACGAAGCTAAGGAGTGCCTTAAGATTAAAGAAGTGATTGGGCAAACTCAAACTGACCGCAAAGGGCTAGGATCATCTACAGCAAAGTGGTGGTCAAAAGCAGAAGGGAAAGAGAAAAGAGACATGGTCATTAATGAGATACGGCTCAATGAAGATTCCAGAAGGGTTCAGAAAGCAGTCCAGCAACCTCAACAGGGACAATGGACTAATTGGGATAATGCCCTGCAGAAAGCCCTCACATGGAATGAGATCTGGCACATGGCGCCACTTCGAATCAGCTTTCTCATCAGATCAGTGTACGATCTCCTGCCCTCAAATGCAAATCTGGTACGGTGGGGAAAGAAAGAGGACCCCACTTGTCCGCTATGCCAAGGCAGGCAGACCACAGAGCATGTCTTGAGCTCTTGCAAAATCGCCCTCTCACAGGGGCGATACACATGGAGGCATAACAGAGTCCTTCAGTAACTTGCCACAATCATAAGCACGGCTAAAGGAGAGACTACCCTCCCTAATACCAACGCGTTGATATTCACAACAGAGGGAGGCGCTAAGTCATGGCACGGAAGGCCGGTGAGGACAACAAACCAGATAAAATGCCTTCTAGACGGCTGTGATGACTGGGATGTTTCAGCAGATCTTCCAGAATGGGACAGTCACCCCAGTATAATCAAAGAAACGAGATTAAGGTCTGATATCGTGATCCATTCAGCTTCCACACAACAGTTGATAATGATGGAGCTAACAGTACCATACGAAAACAGAATGGAAGAGGCCCACATCTACAAAAGAGAGAAATACATGAACCTGACCAAAGAGCTAGAAAATGCCGGATACAAAGCTGTGGTGATGCCCGTTGAGGTTGGTGCCAGAGGATTCGTAGGGTCATCAGTCTACGACCTCCTAACTAAACTTTCAATATGTGGCAACAAAAGAACAAAAGCTCTAAAGTTACTGGCGGAAATAGCCGAAAACAGTTCCCGGTGGATCTGGAGCAGGAGAAATGAGAGGTTCCTTCATAAGGATTAAAAATGCTCTAACCATCGCAGGACTGGTTGGCGAAGTGGTATAGCGCCGGGATCAGCAATCCATCAAAAGATGAGGGTATGGGTTCGAATCCTGGCGCTGTGCAAAAAAAAAAAAAGATTACAGGGAGACACCTGGGAGTCATGACCTGGGTGTGGCCCGGCCCCCTTAGAGTGTCAGAGGTTCAGGGCCGAAACACTTGCTACAAGGGGGGTTTCTTCTCTGAAGACTCCCTGTTATCTAGCTCCCCAATGAGTTTCTACCCTACTAAATAAAACTAAAAAAAAAACAATCCCTGGAAAAGTGGAATTTAGCAGGTTTTCATCTCTACTAAAAAAACCAAAAATCTCTGGGAAAAAAGTGCAAAGCATTTGTATTCAATTTGATTTGCATATATCATTGAAAACGAAGTTTGGAAAAAAAGTGTTGGAAAATTGTTCTTTTGTGTTGCAAAACAAGCTGTGTAATCTAGAAGCAGAAGAGAAAAATCTAAATGAATGAGTCTAAAAAAAGTCCTGACTCAAAAAAGAAAAATTCAACAGGTTTTAAAATATAAAATCAAAGTTAAAAGAAAAAAAATACTAATAAAACAAGGAAAAAAGATTCTGTTTATCTACAGTTTCTAGGAAAAGAGGGAGTTTAAAGATACAGTTTCTTTTCAGAGGTGTAGCTAACCAATATGTAAATATTGTGGATAGTAGCTGACCTGGCCGTTTTGACTCGTAATGTTAGTTCCATTGTAGTCTACTTTCCTGTAGATCATGACTCCTGCAGTTCAGAAAGGCTAAAGGTGTTGTCCTCCAATTGCTTTCTTATTGCCATATCCTCATTTAGCCATGGTGATCCCTAGTGTAAGGGTCCCAAGTATCTCTGAAAACTTCTCTTCATTGTCCTCAACTTCAGGTCTTTACATGTTTGCCTTCTGTGATCTCAAAACACAATAATACGATATGACTTATTTTAAATTTGAGGAAAACTTTTCCCATGCAAAAAAAATTGAAATGTAGAAATAGAAGACATAATTTACATTCAGTTTTAGCTTGTATGAAAAGTTAAAAAGGAATATTGGGAAAGAGTGTTAGAACATATATATATATATATTTTTTTTTATGCAAAAAAGTCTGAAACATCCAAAGACATAAAAGCAGAATATAAAGCAAACCCTTTGAAAAAAAAAAAACTGGAAAAGAGGAATTCAGAGTATCTTTATCTATACCAAATACTGCAAAGAATCCAAAGGTCAAAACACAAATATCAATAGAAAATAAAATTACATGCCGTTTAATATTTGGTTCAAGCCAAGGAGTTGAAGGCCTTGTGTTTCTGACAAGAAGAGTAGCTGCCTGACCTGTGACCATTGTTCTTTACCATGGCAATGTCTTCTTAGTACATGATAGTTACACTTGTGTAATTTTTTGTTTCTTTACTTCGTGGTCCATGCAGCTCTGGAATGACTCAATGTTTCAAAAAAAAAAAAAAACGTGACTGGAAAGGAGGATATCAGTAGGTTTTTAACTATACTAAAAAAACTAAGAATCTAAAGGACAAAAATATAAAAACAACATTACAGTCCCTTTCATGGTTGGTGCAGGCGAAGGGGTTGAAGGCCTTATGATTCTGACAAAAAGAGTGGCTGCCTTACCTTTGACCATTGTTTTTTACCATAATGATGTCTTATTAGTACATTTTGTTTATTGTGTAATTTTTTGTTTCTTTAGTTCGTGGTCCATGCAGTTCTTGAATGACTGAATGCTTCAGTCCTCCAGGTCTTTCCTTTCTCTCAACTTGTCTCTTGAACATAGAGATCCTTAGCTTTACAGTCCTAGGCTCTCTTCCAGCTATTCTTCCTCGTCCTAAACTTCTGGACTGGTCTTTGTGGCTTGGCCCTCTGTGATCCCAAAATGTAATATCATGGCATGACTTATTACAAATATGGTGAAAAATGTTGCCACTGATACAAAATAAAAAATAAATGAAAGTAAGCATTGGTATCCAAATTTTTTTGCATATGAACTACTGAAAAGGGAGTTTGGGAGAAAGTGTTGCACGTTGGAATATTATTCTTTTGTGTTGCTTAACAAGCTGTGTAATCTAAAAGCGCAGGAGGAAAATCTAAATTAAATGAGTTTAAAAAATAGTTCTGAGTGAAAAGGAAAGATTCAGGAGGTTTTAACATATATGAAATCCAAGTTCAAAGGAAAGAAAATACAGATAAAACAAGTAAAAAAAAATTTCTTTCGTCTTCATTTTGTAGGAAAAGAAGGAGTTTAAAGATCCTGAGTCTTTCCAGAGGAGTAGCTAACCAATATGTAAAAATTGTAGATAGTAGCTGACCTGGCCTTTTTGATTCATATTGTTGACAGTTCCTGGTCCATATAGTTCTTGTAGATCTCAATGTTCAGTCCTCCAGGTCTCTTCCTCAATGTCATCTTAAATTCTACCCATGGAGAATCTTAGCTAACCACTCACAGAACTCTCTTCCAGCTTCTCTTCATGCTCCTGAACTTCAGGTCTTTTGCGTCTTTGCCTTCTGTATTCTGGAAACATAATATCAAAATATGACTAATTTCAATTACGGAGAACAATTTTACCAGGCAAAACAAAATGAAAAAAGAAATAAGAGAAAGCAAATGCATTCAATTTTTATAGCATATGTAAATATATATGAAAAACTGAATAGAAATTTTGAGAGAAAGTGTAAGAAGATTATTCTTTTGTGTTGCAAAACAAGCTTTGAAATCAAAAAGCCGAAGAGCAGAATCTAAATTAATCAGTTGAAAAAAAAAAGGTTGAACTGAAAAGGAGAGATGGAGCAGGTATTTACCAATGCTAACCAAAGCAGACATGAAAAGGAAAAATATAAAGATAAATAAAACCAAAAAAAAACAACTTTCTTTTTTAAAGGTTGTGGCAATAGACTGACTTAAATAGGCAATTTTTTTTTCTCAAGTGTGTATATATCTATTTTCACCATAGCAGCTGACCTGGTCTTTTTTAGTTGTGTGTTTTCATAGCTTTATAGCCTGCTTTCCTGTAGATCCTGATCCCCATAGTCCAGTTTTTTGAAGAATGCTGTCCTCTTATCTCTTTTTTTTTTTTGTCGTCTTGTCTTCTGGCCATGGTGATATCTAGCGTAAGGGTGTCTTCAAACTCTTCTTCTTGGTACATAACATTCTAATCTTTCCATCTTTGCCTTCTGTGATCTAAAAACACAAATATTTAATATGACTTAATTCAAATAAAAGGAATTTTCATTCAATTTTTTTTTTTTGTCGTCTTGTCTTCTGGCCATGATGATATCTAGCGTAAGGGTCCCAGGTAACTCTTCAAACACTCTTTGTTGGTCCTTCACTTCTAGTCTTTTCATCATTGTCTTTTGTGATCTGAAAACCTTTTATCATGTTGTAACTTATTTCAAAATTGGAGAAAACTTTTGCCACACAAAAATATGGAAAAAAGGTTAGGAGAAAGAATTTTCATTCAAATTTCCTTGCATATAACATTAAAAAGGAATTTTGGAAGAAGTATTAGAAAACGTATGTATATTTTAAATGTTTAAAAAAGGGTGTAATATCCAAAGATATAAAAGCAGAATGTAAATCAAATCTGTTAAAAAAAAAGAAAACGTGATTGACAGGAGGATATCAGCAGGTTTTTATCTATACTAAAAAAAACTAAGAATCTGAAGCTTAAAAATACAAAAAATAATATTACAGTCCCTTTCATGGTTGCTGAATGGAAGGAATTTAAGGCTACATGATTCTGACAAGAAGAGTAGCTGCCTCACCTATGACCATTGTTATTTGCCTTGACCATGTCTTCTTAGTACCGGTGTAATTTTTTGTATCTTTAGTTCCTGTCCATATAGTTCTTGTATATATCAATGTTTTGTCTTCCAGGTTTCTTCCTTACTGCCATCTTGTCGTCTGCCCATGGAGAATCTTAGGTAACCACTTACAGAACTCTTTTCCAGCTTCTCTTCATGCTCCTTAACTTCAGGTCTTTTGCATCATTCTCTTCTGTGATTTTGAAAGATAATATCACAATATGACTAATTTCAATTACGGAGATCAATTTTACCAGGCAAATAAAAAAAAATAGGAGAAAGCAATTCCATTTAATTTTAAGTGTATACATATATATATATATATATATATATATATATATATATATATATATATATATATATATATATATATATATATACATGCACTTAGGAATTTTGAGAGAAAGTGTAGGAATATTTTTCTTTGGGGTCCATAACAAGCTTAGAAATCTAAAAGCCAAAGAGATGAATCTAAATTAATCAGTTGAAACAAAGTCTCACCAATGCTAAACCAAAGTACAAATTGAAAGGAAAAAAGTAAAGATAAATGAACCAAAAAGAAAAAGAAACTTTCTTTCCAAAGACAGTAGCAATGGAGTCAAATCCTTTAAAAAAACAACACTGACTGAAAAGTAGGAATTCAGCATGTTTTTATCTATACCCAATAAACAAAGAATGCAAAGTAAAAAAAAGCAAAAAAAAAAAGAATAGAAAGCACTTATATTCAATTTTTTTGCATATGAATCATTGAAAAGGAAGTAGGGGATACAGTGTTGGAAAATTTTCTTCTTTTGTTCTGCAAAACAAACTGTGAAATCTAAAAGTGGAAGAGAAAAATCTAAATTAAATGACTTTTAAAAAAGGAAAAGGAAAAATTCAGCATATTTTAACATTTAGGAAACCAAACTTCAAAGTGATAAAAAAATCCACATGAAACAAGCCAAAAAAAATTCTGTTTTCTACAGTTTGTAGAAAAATAAGGAGTTTCTTTTCAGAGGTGTAGCTAACCAATTTGTAAATATTGTGGATAGTAGTTTACTTGGCCTTTTTGATCCATGTTGTTGACAGCATTATAGTCTTCTTTCCTGAAGATCATGACCCCTGAAGTTCAAGAAGGCAAAAGGTGTTGTCCTCCAGTTTATTTCTGTCTGTCATATTGTCATTTGACCAAGGCGAGCCCTAGCGTAAGGGTCCCAAGTATCTCTGAAAACTTCTCTTCATTGTCCTCAATTTCAGGTCGTTGCATGTTCACCTTCTGTGATCTCAAAACACAATAATATGATATGACTTATTTCAAATAGGAGGAACAATTTTGTCATGCAAAAAAAAATGAAATATAGAAATAGAAGAAAGAATTTACATTCAATTTTTTGTGCGATGAAAGGTTAAAAAGTAATACTGGGAGAAAGTGTTAGAACATGTATATACTTTTGTAATTTGCAAAAAAGGCTGTAATATCCAAAGAGATAAAAGCAGAATGTAAATCAATTCCTTTTAAAAAAAAATCCTGACTGGAAAAGAGCATTTCAGCATGATTTTCATCTATACCAAATAATTTGAAGAATCCTGAGGACAAAATTACAATTATCAACAGTAAAAAAAAAATTACAAGCCGCTTTATGGTTGGACTAAGTGAAGGACTATAAGGCTTCATGCTTCTGACAAGAAGAGTAGCTGCCTTTCCTGTGACCTTTGTTTTTTGCATAGACCATGTTTTCTTAGTACATAGTGTTTCATCAAGTAACTTTTTGGAATTCAGAAGGTTTTCACCTATATTAAATACAACTTATAATCGAATGGAGAAAATTCTCAAATAAATAGAAGAAAGCCTTTATATTCAATTTGTTTTGCATACAAATCAATTAAAAGAAAGTCTGGGAGAAAGTGTTGGAATATTTTTCTTTGGGTTGCAAAACAAGTTGTGTAATCTAAAAGCGGAAGATAAAAATATGAATAACATGCATTTAAAAAAAGTCCTGACTAGAAAAGGAAAAATTTAGGAGGTTTTAACATATGGTAAAAAAATGTTCAAAGAAAAAAAATACTGATAAATAAAAAGCAAAAAAAAAACATTTTTGTTTATCAACAGTTTGTAAGAAAAGAATGAGTTAACAGATTCAGATTCTTTTCAGCGGTGTAGCTATCCAATATGTAAATATTGTGGATAGTAGCTTACCTCGTCTTTTTGAGTCATGTTGTTGACAGCATTGCAGTTTTTTTTCCTGCAGATCATGACCCCTGCAGTTCAAAAAGGCTAACGGTGTTGTCCTCCAATTTTTTTCGTATTGTCAAACTGTCATTTGGCCATGGTGATCCCTGGCATACGGGTCCCAAGTATCTCTGGAAACTTCTCCTCATGGTCATCAGCTTCAGGTCTTTACATGTTCACCTTTTGTGATCTCAAAACACAATAATATGATATGACTTATTTTAAATATGAGGAACACTTTTTCAACGCAAAAAAATTTAAATATAGAAATAGAGGAAACAATTTACATTCAGTTTTGACTTGTATGAAAAGTTAAAAAGGAATATTGGGAGAAAGTTTTAGAACACATATACATCTTTTTTTGTTGTTGCAAAAAAGGCCGTAATAACCAAAGACATAAAAGCAGAATGTCAATCAAGTCCTTTAAAAAAAACCTTGACTGGAAAAGAGGAAAAAGCATGTTTTTTAAATAACAAATAATAAGAAGAATTCAAAGAACAAATATACAAAATATCAATAGCAAAAAAAAAAAAATTCAATGCCGTTTAAAGGTTTGAGCAAGCCGAGAAGTTGAAGGCTACATGACTCTAACAAGAAGAGTAGCTGCCTTACCTGTGACCATTGTTCTTTACCATGACGATGACTTCTTAGTACATGTTGTTTACACTTGGGTAATTTTTTGATTCTCTAGTTCCTGGTCCTAATTGTTCTTGAATGACTCAATGTTTTAGTCCTCCAGATCTTTCCTTTCTCTCAACTTGTCTCTTGAACACATGGATCCTTAGCTTTACAGTTTTAGGTTCTATTCCAGCAATTCTTCCTGGTCAAAAACTTATGGACTGGTCTTTGCGGCTTCACCCTCTGTGATTTCAAAATGTAATATCATGATTTTTTTCAAATATGGAGACTAATATTGCCATTCAATACAAAATTAAATTTTTGATAGGAGAAAGCATGTTATAATCAATATTTTTGACATGTGAATCTTTGAAAGGAAGTTGAAAGAAATTGTTGGAATATTTTTCTTTTGTGTAGCAAAACAAACTGTGCAATATGAAAGACAAAAAGAAAAATCCAAATTAAATGAGTTTTAAAAAAATCCTGACTAGAAAGAAAAAAATTCAGCAGATTTTAATATAGAGGAAACCAAAATTTTAAAAAAATCCAGATAAAACAAGCAAAAAAACCCATTTCTGTTGATCTACAGTTTGTAAGAAAAGAAGGAGTTTCCAGATCCAGATTCTTTTCAGTGGTGTAGCTAACCAATATATAAATATTGTGGATAGTAGCTGACCTTGCCGTTTTGACTCGTAATGTTGGTTGCATTGTAGTCTTCTTTCCTGTAGATCATGACCCCTGCAGTTCAGAAAGGCTAAAGCTGTTGTACTCCAATTTCTTTCTTATTGTCATATTCTCATTTAGGCATGGTGATCCCTGGTGTAAGGGTCCCAAGTACCTCTGGAAACTTCTCTTCATTGTCCTCAACTTCAGATCTTTACATGTTCACCTTCTGTGATCTCAAAACACAATAATACGATATGACTCATTTTAAATATGAGGATAACTTTTCCCATGCAAAAAAATTGAAATGTAGAAATAGAAGACATAATTTACATTCAGTTTTAGTTTGCATGAAAAGTTAAAAAGGAATATTGGGAGAGAGTGTAAGAACACACACACATACATATATATATATATATATATATATATATATATATATATATATATATATATATATATATATATATTTATAATTTCTTTCTTATTGTCATATTCTTATTTAGCCATGGTGATCCCTAGTGTAAGAGTCCCAAGTACCTCTGGAAACTTCTCGTCATTGTCCTCAACTTCAGGTCTTTACATGTTTGCCTTCTGTGATTTCAAAACACAATAATATGATATGACTTATTTCAAATATGAGGAACAATTTCACCATATAAAAACAAAAGAGGTATGAAAATAAAAGAAAGAATTTACATTCAATTTTGGCGTGCATGAAATGTTAAAAAGGAGTATTGGGAGAAAGTTTCAGAACATTTACATATTTTTTTGTTGCGAAAAAGGCTGTAATATCCAAAGACATAAAAGCATAACGTAAATCAAATCCTTTTAAAAAAGCACAGATTGGAAAGGAGGAATTCAGCATGCTTTCATCTATACCAAATAATACGAAGAATTTGAAGAACAAAAATACAAAATATCAATAGTTTAAAAAAAGAATTTCATGCTGTTTAATGGTTGGTGCAAGCCAAGGAGTTGAAGGCTACATGATTCTGACAAGAGGAGTAGCTACCTTACTTGTGACCATTGTTCTTTGCGCTGACCATGTCTTTTTTTGTACATGTTGTTTACACTTGTCTAACATTTTGTATCTTTAGTTCCTGGTCCATGTAGTTCTTGTAGATCTCAATGTTCAGTCCTCCAGGTCTCTTCCTTACTGTCATCTTGTCTTCTGCCCATGGAAAATCTTAGCTAACCAGCCACAGAACTCTCTTCCAGCTTTCTATCATGCTCCTTAACTTGAAGTCTTTTGTGTCTTTCTCCCCTGTGATGCTGAAAGGTAACATCACAATATGACTTGTTTCAATTACAGAGAACAATTTTACCAGGCAAAACAAAATGAAAAATAAAATAGGACAAAGCAATTTCTTTCAATTTTAAGACCATATATATAAAACATTAAAATGGAACTTTGAAAGAAAGTAAAGGTATATTTTTATTTTGAGTTGCAAAACAAGGTTCGAAATCTAAGAGCCAAAGATCAGAATCTAAACTAATCAGTTAAAAATTAAGTCTGGGCTGAAAAAGAGAGACTGAGCTGGTATTCACCAGGGCTAAACCAAAGTACAAATAAAAAGGAAAAAAAATAAAGTTAAATGATGCAAAAAAAAAAAAAAAGAAACTTTCTTTTGAAAGGTTGTAGCCATAAACAGAGTTAGATGGGCAAGTTTTTTTCCGAGGTCTGTACATATGTCTCTAAACTATTTTAGCTGACCTGGTCTTTTTTATTTGTGTTTTGAATATTTCTAGCCTGCTTTCTTGATTCTCATTGTCCAGTTCGCCTGAAGAATGCTGTTCTCTTATCTTATTTTTTTTTTGTCATGTTATCTTTGGCCATGGTGATATCTAGCTTAAGGGTCCCAGGTACCTCTTCAAACTCCTGTTCTTGGTACTTAACATTCTAATCTTTCCATCTTCGCCTTCTGTGATCTTAAAACCTAATATCACTATGTAACTTATTTCAAAATTGGAGAAAACTTTTGCCACACAAAAAAGATGAAAAAAAAAACGAAAAAGGAAATAGATTTTTCATTCAATTTTCTTTACATAGAACAATAAAAAGTAACATTAAAAAATGTATGTATAATTTTACTGTTCGAAAAAAGGCTGTAATATCCAAAGATATAAAAGCAGAATGTAAATCAAATCTGTTAAAAAAAAAACGTGACTGAAAAGGAGGATATCTATACTAAAAAAAAAACTAAGAATCTAAACGACAAAAGTATAAAAATAATATTACAGTCCCTTTCACGGTTGGTGCAAGCGAAGGAGTTAGAGACCTTATGATTCTGACTAGAAGAGTAGCTGCATTACCTGTTACCATTGTTCTTTACCATGACACTTGTGTAATTTTTTTGTTTTTTTAGTTCGTGGTCCATGTAGGTCTTGAATGACTCAATGTTTCAGTCCTCCAGGTCTTTCTTTTCTCTCAACTTGTCTCTTGAACATGGAGATCCTTAGCTTTACACTCCTAGGCTCTCTTCCAGCTAATCTTCCTGGTCCTAAACTTCTGAACTGGTCTTTGTGCCTTCACCCTCTGTGATCCCAAAATGTAATATCATGACATGACTTGTTTCAAATATTTCAAATATAGAGAACAATTTTACCACTCAACACAAAATAAAAAAAATTGAAGGAAGCATTAATATTCAATTTTTTTTGCATATCAACCACTAAAAAGGAAGTTTGGGAGAAAGTGTTGGAATATTTTTCTTTTGTGTTGCTTAACAAGCCTGTGTAATCTAAAGGCAGAGGAGAAAAATCTAAATCAAATGAGTTTAAAAAATATTTCTGACTGGAAAGGAAAGATTCAACACGTTTTAATATCTATGAAACCAAAGTTCATAGGAAAAAAACTACAAATAAAACTAGTAAAAAAATTTCTTTCGTCTACATTTTGAAGGAAAGGAAGTAGTTTACAGATCCAGAGTCTTTCCAGAGGAGTAGCTAACCAATATGTAAAAATTGTGGATAATAGCTAACCTGGCCTTTTTGATTCATTTTGTTGACAGTTCCTGGTCCATGTAGTTCTTGTAGATCTCAATTTTCAGTCCTCCAGGTCTCTTCCTTACTGACATCTTGTCTTCTGCCCATGGAAAATCTTAGCTAACCAGTCACATTACTCTCTTCCAGCTTCTCAACTTCAGGTCTTTGCCTTCTGTATTCTGGAAAGATAATATCAAATTATAACTAATTTCAATTATGGAGAACAATTTTACCAGGCAAAACAAACTGAAAAAAAAATAGGAGAAAGCAAATCCATTCAATTTTAAGTGCCTATATATACATACATATTTAATATACAAATATAAATGAAACATTAAATAGCAGTTTTGCGAGAAAGTGTCAGAAGATTTTTCTTTGTGTTGCACAACAAGCTTCCAAATCTAAAAGCCAAAGAGCAGAATCTAAATTAATCAGTTGAAAAGAAAGTCTGGACTGAAAAGGAGAGATTAAGCATATATTTACCAAGGCTAACAAAAGTAGAAATGAAAAGGAAAAAAATAAAGATAAATAAAGCAAAAAAAAAACAACCCACCATTCTTTTTGAAAGGTTGTAGGAATAGACTGACTTAAATCTATAGGCAATTTTTTTTCTCAGGTGTGTATATATCTATTTTCACCATTGCAGCTGACCTGCTCTTTTTTATTTGTGTTTTCATAGCTTTATAGTCTGCTTTCCTGTAGATCCTGATCCCCATAGAATGCCTGAAGAATGCTGTCCTCTTATCTTTTCTTTTATTGTCGTCTTTTCTTCTGGCATGATGATATCTAGCGTAAGGGTCCCAGGAAACTCTTCAAACTCCCCTTCTTAGTCCTTAACTTCTAGTCTTTCCATCTCCGACTCAGTATTTTTGTGATGTGTAACCGAATCATAATTTTTTTTAAAAAGTGGATAACATTTTTGTGAAGGAAACAGAAAATGAAAATAGAAATAGGTCAAAGTATTTACATTCAATTTAGTGTAAGTATAAAAAGTTCAGAAGGAATGTAGGGATATAGTTTTAGAATACATACATATTACAAAATTTACACACACAAACACACACATAAATATATATACATATATATATATATATATATATATATATTTTAAGCTGCATAATTTAAAGGCAGAAAAAAACAATGGAGAAAGTGTGAGAACATTACTTTTTTGTTGGAAGACAATCTGTAATATTTAAAGGCAGAACAAGTCTGCGTATCAAGGTATGAGACTAGATTAGGCACTAAGAGATACTAATTCAGATATGATTAAACAACAAGAATAGCTTCAGTTAAGTCATTTTATATTATGCTTTGGTTCCACAGCCATAACAAACCTCCATAGTTCTAGTCCATGATGTCAGATCTACACATCTAGATAACTGATATGGTACTGATCAGCGTCCGAATCAACTTTGGAGATCTGTATTCTTTGGATTAGAAGAAGGCCTATATGGAAGCTTTATAACTAGAAACCTGCTGGTCTCTCTTTCCTCCAAGATCTTTCATGCCACACACAAAATAACACAACGAGCTCCACAATTAAAAGAAATCAACTTTAGAATCTGGTATGGTGTAGATAAAGCTAGACTAGACCTAGATCTCGAACAATAGGTCTCCATATTCTAAGCTAATTGCATTTGGGTTTATTTTGCCATCTAGATTTATGTAAAACTTCGCTCTTTCCTGAGAATCACAGTGATCTTAATAGTTAGAAAGGCCAACTCACTAACTGCTGGATATCGCCATACTCACCAAGCTCTTCGTACGCCCTGTGAGCATGTCGAATTTTCACCAGCGCGTGTGTGTGTGTGGGGGGGGGGGGGAGGGGGGATATTACTCTGGAAAATTAATGCAGCAGGGTGTTGACACAGTCTAGTCTCAAAGTCAAGGTATGAGTTGGTTTGTGTGTGAGTGACTTTTTTTCTCTCCAAGTATTACTGTTGATCTCTATGCTTGTTTGTCTGACTCTGGGTCTTGTTTTTTTTTTCTTCTGAGCGCAGCGCGAGTGTTGTGGAACTGCTCATTAAAAGTATCATTGATTTTTTAGTTTATTCGAGTGCTGGCTAATTCTGTTAGTGTTGGACGTTTCGGGTGCCTGAAAACTAGCTCCGTTGATATAACATGTCAAGGCTACAGCATGGCTTTGCTACATTCAGCCATTCATTGATAAAATAGTCGAATCAACAAGAGTGAACACGCTCACTTCACTGGTGGACAGAATCGGGCGGACAGACACCAGTGGTCTGTTTTCTTGTTTGTTTGTTTGTTTGTTTGTTTTTGTTTTGTTTTTTTGGCAAAAAAAAAAACCGTTAACAAATGGACCAAATTTTCACAAGAATATGATGGCTGGTTGAATTCTACCTTAGTTTAAACTAAATACCACACACTTCCTTCTATTAAAGGCCACTAAAAATCCACAACCCCTGTAAAGGTTTTGTACAAACCACGTGTTTTGCAACATCCAGTAGAACGAGGCGTGGGTTTGTTTGTAAATACATGAACTTAATTTTCTTGTTTTGGACACAAGATATGGCTATCTCAGACAAATGTATATTTTAGGTCTAAAATCTAGATCTAGACATACATCAATGATTTTAGAGTATACAAATTACATGTATTTTATTTTCCTAGAAGATTTATTTTGATTTAAAAGATTGAATGACTAGAAATAGAGCTCTACCGGTTGAGACAATTGCTATAACAAGGCATACAGGGATAGTGGTGGGAGGAGCCGCGGCATGGTCTGGGCGATAACATTTTGTAAATATTCTCAAACTATTAAATTAAATTAATTAAAAAGAAATTGCTTTCAAACAACAATAGTATTTATCAAGCCTACCATAGATATGCATGTAAGAGTGTGTATGTGTGAGCATGCGCACACTCTGCCTGGTTGCTGGTTGCTTGTTGAAGGATTTAAAGGGAGAATCGTAAGGGGGGTGGAGGGGGTGCTTTACATATTTCAAGGACGAGTGGCTAACCTCTGTGTTTTAACAACTTCTAGCCTTTAATGTCTTATTTTAAGCGAGAGAGAGAGAGAGAGAGAGAGAGAGAGAGAGAGAGAGAGAGAGAGAGAGAGAGAGAGAGAGAGAGAGAGAGAGAGAGAATCACACGTATATGGGAATACAGGCACTGAGTCAGCGGATGAATAGACACAGAGACCGAAACAGACCGAGTGAATTAAAAACCAATAGAGCAAGAAAAGAGACTGAAAAGTGGAAGACAGGAAGAGAGAGAGAGAGAGAGAGAGAGAGAGAGAGAGAGAGAGAGAGGGGGGGGGGGAGGGGCAAGAGAAAATAAAGAAAGTCAGATAGAAAGAAGACAGGGAGATGCTCGAACGGGGAAAAGGGGGGGAGGGGGGGGGGGTGAGCGGGGCACGCATACAAGATACAAAAACTGAGACAGCCGACGAATAGACACAGAGACAGAAACAAATGAAGTACATTAAAGGGATAAGAATAGGCTGATAGAACAAGAAAAGAGACTGGAAAGTGGAAGAAAGGAAGAAAAAGAGACAGACAGACAGAGAGGGAGAGAGAGGGAGAGAGAGAGAGAGAGAGAGAGAGAGAGAGAGAGAGAGAGAGGGAGATGATTGGAAACATATACAGAAATGAGTAGGAGAAATGGAGTGAGAGGCAGGTGTACAAACTGGCAGACAGGAAGAGAAGCAGAGAAAAGAGGAGATCAGGACAGACAGAGACAAGGAACCAGAGGGAAGACAAAGGCCGGAGATGGGACGGAAGAGGAGAAAGAAGGAGAGATACAGACAGGTAGTTAGTCAAGGATGAAGGGAAGAGATAAACAGATAGACAACTGATTTAACAGGAAACGGAACACAAGACAGTGTCAGACAAAGATTCAAGAAAGAGAGAGAAACGGATAGAGAGAGGGAAAGTGATAGACTGCCATTGTCAAGCAGCTGAAACAAGTTATAGACATAGACAAAATAAGAGAAGCAGAGGCACACAGACAATGAAACAAGAAAGTGACAGAAGCAGACAAATGTACAGAAGAAAAAGACATGGGGAAATAATGAGAGAAAGTGTCAAGAAGCCAGCCAGGTACACAGCAAGTAGTTACAGGATCAAGATAGATAGATAGTGGCGTTTTAAAAGATCTTAGGTTAAATGTCTTGGCATGCGAGGAGATGGATAGATAGATAGGTACGTATTTAAAAATCTTACCCCAATCATCAGCCAGAGAAAGAGAGAGAGAGAGAGAGAGAGAGAGAGAGAGAGAGAGGGGGGGGGGAGATACAGGGAGATACAGGGAGATACAGAGAGACAGACAGGGACGAAGACCCACCGACCGTGATCAATGATAGTAATAGTTGAAAAGGTTGCAGTTTTCCGTCTTCGAACTAAAATGAAGAGATCCAGAGCACATGAGATGCGAAGAACAAATTACAATTTAGGGAAGTCTACATCTACATTTACATGTACATGGGAATTGGGGGGAGGGGGGGGGACCTCAAGCTAAAACAACGTTAATGTCTCTCAACAAATATTTACATGTACCTGGGGATTGGGGGGACTGAAGCTAAAACAACGTTAATGCCTATCAACAAATATTTACATGTATGTGGACAATTGGGAGACTCAAGCCAAATCAACGTTAATGGCTATCAACAAATATTTACATGTACATGGGGATTGGGGGAGGGGGGCTCAAGCTAAAACAATGTTAATGTCTCTTTACAAATATTTACATGTACCTGGGAATTGGGGAGAGATTTGAGCTCTGTAGACACCTAGTGGGAATTGGGGAAAGACAAGCTAGCGTACGGAAAGAGACGTCTCACCCTCTCTTTTAACAGGCTAGTCCTGCCCCGCTACCGAAAATCCCTACTGTTGGAATTGGGGAGGTTCAAGCTAAAACAACGTTTATGGCTTCAAACAAGTATTTACATGCATGTGCGAATTGGGAGGATTCAAGCTAAAACAACGTTTATGGCTATCAACAAATATTTACATGCATGCAGGAATCGGGGAGACTCAAGCTAAAACAATGTTATTGGCTATAAACAAATATTTACATGTATGTGGAAAATTGGGAGACCCGAGCTTAAACAACGTTAATGGCTTTAAACAAGTATTTACATGTACATGGGAATTGGGGAGACTCAAGCTAAAACAATTGCTGCCCTAATTGCCCACGGCAAAAAGGGCAGTAAGTAAGTAAGCTAAAACAACGTTAATGGCTTTAAACAAGCATTTGCATGCATCTGCGAATTGGGAGGGTCTCAAGCTAAAACAACGTTAATGGCTATCAACATATAATTACATGTATGTAGGAATTGGGAAGACTCAAGCTAAAACAACGGTATTGGCTATAAACAAACCATGTTTGAGTTATAGTGATCTATTTTTTTAAACTTCTGTGCATACTTAAGTTAGAACAGAACATTTTGCTCTCTAAACGCACATACTATTCAGCCTACAGGCCCAAACAACAAAAATATCTACCTGCCCTAACTGCCAAATGGTTAAATGAAATATCACTTTTACTTATACCACAAAAGTCTGTCCAAGTCTTAAAAGACTCCCGAGGCAGTGATCATTCCTAGCCGTTGTTAGGTCTCTATATTGAGGGTGGAGTGTAGGGTGAAATAAGAAGGAAGAGACTGGCCATGTGGCAGAAAACACTTGAATCGCCACCGATCGCAGCCTTTCCATCTAAGTACCTACAGACGGTTCTGTAAGGTCTCTATATTGAGGGTGGAGTGTAGGGTGAAATAAGAGGGAAGAGATTGGCCATGTGGTAGAAAACACTTGAATCGCCACCGATCGCAGCCTTTCCATCTAAGTAGCTACAGACGGTTCTGGTCGCAGCAGAGAGGTCTAGCCTCTCTGGTCATGGAACAATCACATCCACTGTGTTATTGACTTCGGCACCAATCTGGTAAAACTAAACCAGAGAGAGAGAGAGACAGACAGACAGAAAGACAGACACAAAGAGAGACAGAGAGACGGACAGAGAGAGAGAGACAGACAGACAGAGAGGTAAGCACAGCACTATGGCATCAGCTTCCCCTGAGTATAATTTGCCTCCTTAGATTAGAGGTAAAGGCAGTCTGAATCGAATAGCGAATAGTGTGGCTCTGTCCTCACCCCCCCCCCCCCCCACCCCACCCCTGGTTACCCTGCGTTCACACCAAAAAATCGCTCGTCCAGAATTTTCCTTGAGCACACACCAATATAGTGCACCAAAAATACACTGTACTTTATAATTATCGATGTGTGCTTACATAACATACCTACAGTCTTGATTATCACACAAAGACTATAAATATGCCTTAGAAATGTAGTAAAAGAATACGTACGTCATTACGTCATAGGCAAAGCACACAATCATACAGGCATCTCAAATCAATGTTCTAGCTTGAATACATCTAGTTACATTGGTGATAATGACAAGGTATGATGATAGAAGCAATAAATCTGTTCAACAATTCCTTTCTTATTTTCAGCTCAATGAAAATAGTTTTTGTCTAAACTTAAGGTTTGTTGAATACTTTTTCACTGTGGCAGGGCAAGGCACCTTGATCTGACTAAAAATAATTTAAGAAAGTTATTTTCATTTCCATAGGTTTTTTTCTTCAAATGTTCCATATTCAATCATTATGGTCTCCATCTTGAAATGACTTTATAAAACATAATGATTTGTCGAGTTCCTTGACTGGAAGAATTATTGTAAACTTTGTACTGAAGTGCTCTTCTTCCTTAAAAAAGAAGTTCTAAGAAAGTCTTTATCTTCGAGTGCGCGTTTCTTAGTGCTACTCTTCTCTTCTATGTCAATTAGTACATCGTACTACACGTATTTTCCCCATAGCCTCAGTTTCCACTGCGTTTAATTCACGATGAACGGGATAGTTCTGCCTAAAGCACCTCTGTTCGTTCACTGTTGGAGGGAAGTCAAATAGCAGCGTCCAGTTTTCTTCTCACCTCCAGACCTGTGGGTAAGGACAGTTTTAGACTTTCCGCCAAATAAACC
>JAWDGP010004005.1:0-167500 GCA_033675545.1 Elysia crispata | reverse complement strand
ATATTATCTAGTATAATGTATTTTTTATTTTTATTGTTAATATAAATTTTTATACATTTCAATTCCAATATTGAGATTTGTATTGAAGTTCAAACTATCCATGATATTGGTGTTTATTTTATCATTCATTTGTATAAAAAAAATTTCTTCTCTCTATCTTTGCACCCACAGCTCACCGTTATTTCCAACGAAAGATCATTCTTATTTCTTCATATGATAATAGTGAGTACAGCTAGGTGTTTAGTTTTTTTTGTCAGGATACCATATCTACTCTCTCCTATCTCTCTCTCTCTCTCTCTCTCTCTCTCTCTCTCTCTCTCTCTCTCTCTCTCTCTCTCTCTCTCTCTCTCTCTGTATATATATATATATATATATATATATATATATATATATATATATATATATATATATCCCCTTCTTTTCTTCCCTATCCCTTCTCTGTGTAACTCGTTCCTTTCTATTCATAATTATATGTTCCTCTCAACATCTTCAGTGATAATCTGACAGAGATCTTCAACCTCTTCTTCATTTTGAGAAGATCAGCAGCCACAGACTAAGCAACTTGAGACAAAGTGCTTTTGAGAGAGAATCCTTACCATCTACTGAGTTTTGAAGAGTGGCGCAACACCTAGTTTTGCCCTTGATGTGTAAGTTGATCTTGTTTTCTCAAGAATTTTAAACTACTTTAAATTCATGTGATCATTGCTTTTGATGTCATAGAAAAAGTGCTGAGACCTTCGGTTGGTTCAATTCAAGCAGCCTTGTGACATCATGGCATTATTATTATTATTTTTTTTTGTGTGTGTGTTTTTCTTCGTTTTCTTCAGTAGGACAGACAGGTTTTTCAATCTTTCATGTCATCTCTTTTCTTATCCTCTCAGTTTAAAACAAACTTCATCTTTCACAAAAATCATTTTTTTTTTTTGGATTTTCTCAAAAAATTAAGAGAGGGAAAAAATCATTTGTTCCTTCCTTAAGTCTTTGCAGGTCAAGACAAATTTTGGGCTACGTTTGTAGACCAATCAAAGTAGTCAGCTTACACCTTATGTACAAGTGAGACTTACATGTTTACCTTCTAATATTCATGTCTTTCTTTTCAAGCAAATTTCATGTCTGCAAGGTGTTGTCTGTAATACATTCCTTCGTATTATGTTTTTTTTTTCACTATGTGTGATTTGAGTCCTTTGAACTTTCCAGCTTTGAAAATGTTATAGAACTGGAGTGAGATGTTATATTTGCAATCTTTGCTGTACTTATGGCAGTGGTTGTCTATACATAATTTTATTACACAGCGCTCAACATATGTGGTATTCATCTACGTTCAAACAACAGAGACAATATATGTTTATATTGCTTACAACTACGTTTATTAGATACATCTTTTTTTGTTGTTTTTTTTTTTGTAGCTAGACACAAATCCTTAGATGATTCATGGAAAATACCTGGTATACCAATGAATTAGGTGCCCTGCTCTTTAGATTAGGCAATCATGACCTTCTGCGCATCTCTATCCCTTGATGCTGTTAGTGCATCTGTCACTCATTTTACATTTAGCCACTTTTTTAATCCATGCTACATCTTCTCTCGCTTCTTTCCCCTGCTGCTTTTTCCTTTAAAATCAATCCAGTTCTCAAAGATGTTTCAGTTTCTTTTTTCTCATCACATGGCCAAAAAATACTGCCTATAGATTAAATATGGTATTTATGAGCATATATATGCCAGCTCCTCGTACCACACTTTAGTTTGATTTCTTTGAAGTCCATAAATAAGATTCATAGTATTCTCTTTAGGAACCACATTTCTGTTTCCTCCAGTTAATTTTGTAGTTGTTTTTTAAATTGTCCAAGCCTAACATCCATACATAAGGATGGGTTCAGTAAAACACTCCAGTGCCTTTTTTGATGCGATTTCACAGTTGTTATGTCCATCTCTTCACATTCAAGTGCCCAAGTATTTGCATTGATTCCTCATCGAATTATCTTTGGCTACTAAAGAATTGATCTGTGCACACTCATTGTTTCGATTGACGACCATTACTTCTGTATTTTTGCTCTTTAATCCATATCCTTTCCTTCTGCTTTCTTCTTCAGTGATGTCCAGTAATTGTGGCAAGTCTTCTTTATTTTCTGCAATTAATACAGCGTCATCAGCGTATCTCATGTTGCTTACTTTGTGCCCTCCTATTTTAATTCCTGTGTATCCTTCTATGCTTCTCAAATCATTTCACTGTAGAGAGAGAAAAGGTCTGGAGCAAGCACACATCCTTGTGAGACACCGCAATTTATTTATTTTTTTTTTTTTTTTTTAATGAGCTGATTTACCCATCAACTCACATTGTTGCTGTCTGATATCATTTCATGTTTTATTTTTTAATTGGTCTTGCCCATGGACCTCTCACAGACTAGCAGAGGGAAAGATACCCTCATTCCTCTTTCTCAGAGTTGGCTCTGTGCTACCGCTTTTTTACCTCTAATTTGAGCAAATATTATAAATTTGAGTTAATCTTAAAGCATTCTAAGATTTACACTTTTTATAAACATACATTTAATTTTTACACTGCTTGCTGTAGCAATTCTTTTTTTGCTCTTCAGTGAAGCCATTTTAATATTGAGCTATAAGAATATGATCTTCAGCTCAACACTGTATGATGTAACTGTCTAAACCTCGCCTCCATTCTCACTCTTTCTTTTCTCTCCCATTTTTTGTCGTTCTGTCTTATTCTGGGCTTAGACTATGAGTATTTTCTCCTTTTCCCTTGTCCTATATCCTATATCATTTTTTCCCATATTAAATCTTCATTTCTGTTTTTCACTTCATATTAAGACATTAACTCTAAACTCTCATTAGAGCTGGCTAAACAGAGTCAAACCTTTTTTTTCTTTTTCTCCCAACTCTTGAGGCTTTTATGTGTGGGATATGTGGACCCAGGGGTGCATTTTTGAAAGGAGGACCTCAGGGTAGTAACAATATTCCTAATCCACGTTAATTCGAGGCACTTGTGGGATTGACTGACAGTGATAAAAATAGCATTATATGAAAGAATATATTTGTGAACTTCTCTTCCTATATTTTTAGTTAAAAAACTTTGTACAGTGCTATCTTTATTTAAGCTCATGTATCTTTATGTAAGTTGCCATGTAGCGATGTATTTTCTGGCTTTATTTTTACTTCAAATTTCAAAGAGGGTTAGAACGAAAAAGAGAAATAGAGAGAGAGGAGAGAGAGAGAGATAGATAGACAGACAGACAGACAGCAGAAGCATACAATGACAATATATATATATATATATATATATATATATATATATATATATATTAATATTTGTTATTTTTGTTTTAAATATTTTTTTATATAAGCCTCTAGTTTTAAATGTTACAAAACTTATAACCATTTCTAAAGAAACTCAAGTTCAGTATACATTGTCGATTTTAGTCGAGACGCCTAGTATAATACAAGCCTTTTCTGTTGAATATTGCTCACCCGAGCGGCTGGTTAATCAGCACACTGTTACGATGACATTTGTTTATAGCTATCTAGAGCAACTCCTTCACAGTCAAAACAACATCGTTCTCAAAACATAGAGAGGACGTGTTTTTTTACATTGTGAATGTCACGGTGGTGGTTCTTGTGGAAACGGTCGACCTAGTTTTGGATTAACAAAAGACACAAACGTTTGTTGCCTCGTCTTTTTTTCCTAGTCTTTACTTGGCTAAGGTTTCACCCCCCATATTAATCTTTCTTTTTTGTGATTCCTTTTCAGAAGTAAAACGTGGGACATTGTTTGAATCCTCAAAGCTTTCTTATCATCCAGTTACTATTTCTCTGGATAACGCATTTAAAGAGAACATGGAAACTATGTTGACTGGAGTAAAAACCTAATTAATGTTTTTGAAAAAATTTTATGTGAATTATTAATTGTCTTTTATTGTAATGCAATGTGAGTTGGAAAGTCAAACAAATTAAAGTTCATTTAACAGGCAATGCCCTTATATGTATTATCTCTTTTAATGAAAATGTCATATTCGTTTATGTTATATACATAAGTTTCACTGACGTTATTTTTAAAAGACTGTTATGTATCTTTTTAATTATTTTAGAAAACAATGTGTATTATAATGATTTCTTTTTATATTTTTATAATTTGGATTTCTCTGAATAAACTCAGATAACACTCTTTTGTTTATCTGTCTTTGTTGTTTTTGATAAATGTCTTGTTTTTAATAGGTTTTCGTATGTATTTATGGTATTCATCAAGTGATTTCAATTCATTGCAATTTGCACAGAGTTTAAGATCCGTCATTTTTATACAAAAGAAATATTGAACTCCATTTTACAGTAATAGAAACATAAACCCTTATTACCGAATTGATAATGCGTGGATGGTGTGTGTTGGGAACATAACATGGAATAGCCAACTGCCACAAAGATGGTGAATCAATATTGAATAATTAAATAGGGGTGACAAAATCCTCTTTATTTCTATCTCTACAAAACAAGCATACTAAAATATTATTACAATAGAGTAGAATTCGACATTTAAAAAAATTCAAAACGGTAGAAAGATTTCCATTTTTTCTTTCTCTATAGTAATACATTAGACATGCTGTATAATCGAAATGATCCCTATAAATCATCAAAATAATACCATATTATCAAAATATAATCAAATTTGAGACCAGAGTAAAATTGGAATTATGCTAATTATAGAGATTACCAAATTAGAATTCACCGGCGGCCATATTAAAAATAATCTAATTATAGAGACTTCCAAATCGGAATTAACCACGGCCATATTGGATTATACTAAATATAGAGATTGCCTAAATAGAATTAACTGGCGGCCATATTAGAATTATGCTACTTATAGAGATTACCGAAATAGGATTACCGGCGACCATATTGGAATTATGCTAATAATAGAGATTGCCAAATTGAAATTAACCGGCGGCCATATTAGAAATATGCTAATTATAGAGACTTCCAAATAAGAATTAACCGGCCGCCATACTGGAATTATGCTAATTATAGAGATTGCCAAAATACATTAAACTGGCGGCCATATTGGAATTATGCTAATTATGGAGATTACTAAATTGTAATTCATCGGCGGCCACATTGGAAATATGCTAATTAAAGAAATTGCCAAAATAGAATTCACAGGCGGCCATATTGGATTTATGCTTTTTATAAAGATTACCAAGATAAAAATAACCGGCAGCCATATTGAAATTATGCTAATTATAGAGATTGCCAAAAAAGAATAAACTGGCGGCCATATTGGAATTATGTTAATTATAGAGAGTACCAAAATAGAATACACTGGTGGCCATATTGGAATTAGGCTAATTATAGAGATAGCCAAAAAAGAATAAACTGGCGGCCATATTGAAATTATGCTAATTATACAGATTACTAAATTGGAATTAATCGGCGGCAATATTGGAAATATTATAGAGATTGTTAAAATAGAATTAACCGGCCGCCATACTGGAATTATGCCAATAATAGAGATTGCCCAAATAGAATAAACTGGCGGCCATATTAGATTTATGCTAATTATAGAGATGGTCAAAATAGTATCAGCTGGCGGCCACATTGAAATTATGCTTATTATAGAGATTACCAAGATAAAATTAACCTGCGGCTAAATTGGAAATATGCTAATTATAGAGATGGCCTCAATAAAATTAACCGGCGGCCATATTGGTATTATGCTATATTTTAGAGACGGCCAAAATAGAATTCACCAGCGGCCATATTGGATTTATTGAATTTATATAGATTACCAAAATGAAATTGGATCTATGCTAATTATATAGATGGCCAAAATAGACTCAACTGGCGGCCACATTGAAATAATGCTTATTATAGAGATTACCAAGATAAAATTAACCGGCGGCCATATTGGAATTATGCTAATTATAGAGATGGCCAAAATAAAATTAACCGTCGGCCATATTGGATTTATGCTAATTATAGAGATTGCTAAAATATAATTCACCGGCGGCCATATTGGATTTATGCTGATTATAGAGATGGCCAAAATAGAATTAACTGGCGGCCACATTGAAATTATGCTTATTATAGAGATGGCCCAAAAAATATAACCGGCGGCCATATTTTCATTATGCTAATTTTAGAGATGGTTAAAATAGAATTAACCGACGGCCATAGTGGATTTATGCTTAATATAGAGATGGTCAAAATAGAATTAACTGGCGGCCATATTGGAATTATGCTAATTATAGAGATTGAAAAAGAAGAATAAACTGACGGCCATATTGGAATCATGTTAATTAAAGAGAGTACCAAAATAGAATACACTGGCGGCTATATTGGAATTAGGCTAATTATAGAGATAGCCAAAAAAGAATAAACTGGCGGCCATATTGGAATTATGCTAATTATAGAGATGGCCAAAATAGAATTAATCGGCGGCCATATTAGATTTTTTCTTAATATAGAGACAGCCAAAATAGAATTAACCGACGGCCATATTTGAATTATGCTAATTATAAAGATGGCCAAAAAAGAATTAACTGGCGGCCATATTGGATTTATTCTATTTATATAGATTACTAAAATGAAATTGGATTTATGACAAATATAGAGATGGCCAAAATAGAATTAATCGGCGGCCATATTGGAATTAGGCTAATTATAGAGATAGCCAAAAAAGAATAAACTGGCGGCCATATTGGAATTATGCTAATTATAGAGATGGCCAAAATAGAACTAATCGGCGGCCATATTGGAATTAGGCTAATTATAGAGATAGCCAAAAAAGAATAAACTGGCGGCCATATTGGAATTATGCTAATTATAGAGATGGCCAAAATAGAATTAACCGGCGGCCATATAAGATTTTTTTTTAATATAGAGACAGTCAAAATAGAATTAACCGACGGCCATATTTGAATTATGCTAATTATAAAAATGGCCAAAAAAAAATTAACTGGCGGCCATATTGGATTTATTCTATTTATATAGATTACTAAAATGAAATTGGATTCATGATAAATATAGAGATGGCCAAAATAGAATTAACTGGCGGCCATATTGGAATTATGCTAATTATAGAGATGGCCAAAATAGAATTAATCGGCGGCCATATTGGAATTAGGCTAATTATAGAGATAGCCAAAAAAGAATAAACTGGCGGCCATATTGGAATTATGCTAATTATAGAGATGGCCAAAATAGAATTAATCGGCGGCCATATTAGATTTTTTCTTAATATAGAGACAGCCAAAATAGAATTAACAGACGGCCATATTTGAATTATGCTAATTATAAAGATGGCCAAAAAAGAATTAACTGGCGGCCATATTGGATTTATTCTATTTATATAGATGGCCAAAGTAGACTTATGCGGCGGCCATATTGAGATTATGCTAAATATACAGATGGCCAAAATAGAATTAACTGGCGGCCATATTTGAATTAGGCTAATTATAGAGATTGCCAAAAAAAGAATAAACTGGCGGCCGTATTGGAATTAGGCTAATTATAGAGATAGCCAAAAAAGAATAAACTGGCGGCCATAATGGAATTATGCTAATTATAGAGATGGCCAAAATAGAATTAATCGGCGGCCATATTAGATTTTTTCTTAATATAGAGACAGCCAAAATAGAATTAACCGACGGCCATATTTGAATTATGCCAATTATAGAGATGGCCAAGAAAATATTAACCGCCGGCAATATTGGATTTATGCTTATTATAGAGATGGCCCAAAAAAAATTAACCGGCGGCCATATTTTCATTATGCTAATTTTAGAGATGGCCAAAATAGAATTAACCGGCGGCCATATTGGATTTATGCTAATTATAGAGTTTCCGAAAATTTAATTCACCGGCGGCTATATTGGATTTATGCTGATTATAGAGATGACCAAAATAGAATTAACTGGCGGCCACATAGAAATTATGCTTATTATAGAGATGGCCCAAAAAAAATTAACCGGCGGCTCTATTTTCAATATGCTAATTTTAGAGATGGCAAAAATAGAATTAACCGGCGGCCATATTGGATTTATGCTAATTATAGAGTTTGCTAAAATTGAATTCACCGGCGGCCATATTGGATTTATGATGATTATAGAGATGGCGAAAATACAATTAACCGTCGGCCATATTAGAATTATGCTAATTATAGAGATTGCCAAAAAAGAATAAACTGGCGGCCACATTGGAATTATGTTAATTATAGAGAGTACCAAAATAGATTACACTGGCGGCCATATTGGAATTAGACTAATTATAGAGATAGCCAAAAAAAAAAAATAAACTGGCGGCCATATTGGAATTATGCTAATTATAGAGATGGCCAAAATAGAATTAACCGACGGCCATATTTGAATTATGCTAATTATAAAGATGGCAAAAAAAGAATTACCTGGCGGCCATATTGGATTTATTCTATTCATATAGATTACCAAAAGGAAATTGGATTTATGATAATTATAGAGATGGCCAAAATAGAATTAATCGGCGGCCATATTGGATATATGCTAGTTATAGAGATTGCCAAAAAAAATTAACCTCCGGCAATATTGGATTAATGATAATAATAGATGGCCAAAAAAGAAATAATTGACGGCCATATTGGATTTATGCTAATTATAGAGATGGCCAAAATAGACTCAACTGGCGGCCACATTGAAATTATGCTTATTATAGAGATTACCAAGATAAAATTAACCGAAGGCCATATTGGAATTATGCTAATTATAGATGTGGCCAAAATAAAATTAACCGGCGGTCATATTGGAATTATGCTAATTATAGAGATGGCCAAAATAGAAGTAACTGGCGGCCACATTGAAATTATGCTTATTATAGAGATGGCCCAAAAAAAATTAACCGGCGGCCATATTTTCATTATGCTAATTTTAGAGATGGCAAAAATAGAATTAACCGGCGGCTATATTGGATTTATGCTAATTATAGAGTTTGATAAAATTGAATTCACCGGCGGCTATATTGGATTTATGCTGATTATAGAGATGGCCAAAATAGAATTAACTGGCGGCCACATTGAAATTATGCTTATTATAGAGATGGCCCAAAAAAAATTAACCGGCGGCCATATTTTCATTATGCTAATTTTAGAGATGGCAAAAATAGAATTAACCGGCGGCCATATTGACTTTATGCTAAATAGAGAGATGGCCAAAATAGAATTCACCAACGGCCATATTTGAATTATGCTTATTATAAAGATGGCCAAAATAGAATTAACCGGCGGCTACATTGGAATTATGCTAATTATAAAGATGGCCAAAATAGAATTACCCGGTGGCCATATTGGATTTACGTTAAATATAGAGATAAACAAAATAGAATTAACCGACGGCCATATTGGAATTATGCTAATTATAGAGATGGCCAAGAAAATATTAACCGCCGGCAATATTGGATTGATGATAATTATATAGATGACCAAAAAGAATTAATCGGCGGCCATATTGGAATTATTGTATTGATATAGATTACCAAAATAAAATTAACCGGCGGCCATATTCGAATTATGCTAATTATAGAGATGGCCAAAATAGAATTAACTGGCGGCAATATTGGATTTATGCTAATTATAGAGATGGAGAAAATGGAATTTACCGGCGGCCATATTGGATTTACGTTAAATATAGAGATAACCAAAATAGAATTAACCGACGTCTTAATAAAGGGACGGCCAAAACAAAATTAACCGGCGGCCATATTGGATTTATGCTAATTATAGAGATGACGAAAATGGAATTTACCGGCAGCCATATTGGAATTATGCTAATTATAGAGATGGCGAAGAAAGAATTAACTGGCGGCAATATTGGATTTATGCTCCTTATAGAGATGGCCAAAATAGAATTAACCGGCGGTCATATTGGAATCATGCTAATTATAGAGATTGCCAAAATAGAATAAACTGGCGGCCATATTGGATTTATGCTATTTATAGAGATTACTAAATTGGAATTAATCGGCGGCCATATGGAAATACGCTTATTATAGAGACTTCATAATTGGAATTAACTGGCGGCCATATTGGATTATACTAAAATAAGACGGCCATATTGGATTTTTTTCTTAATATAGGGACGGCCAAAATAAAATTAACCGGCGGCCATATTGGATTTATGCTAATTATAGAGATGACGAAAATGGAATTAGCATAATTCCAATATGGCCGCCGGTCAATTCTATTTTGGTAATCTCTATAATTAGCATAATTCCAATATGGCCGCCGGTTTAATTCTTTTTTGGTTATCTAAAATAAGCATTATTCTAATATGGCCGTCGGGTAAATCTATTCCAATTTGGGAATCTCTATAAGAAGCATCATTCCAATATGGCCGCCGGTTTATTCTTTATTGGTAATCTATATCATAAGCATAATTCCAAAATAGAAAATAAAAGATCATTAGGTGATTTACATGTGAGGATGCAAGTGAGCACGCCTTTCTTTTCAGCGGATGAAAAAACTCAATATTAACTTGATATATTTGCCTCTCATGTGGCACAAAATTTCTCTTTGTCAAAATTTCATTAATAATTATTTTTTTTACAGAGATTCTCTTTAGTACTAGCATTAAGAAATGTGAACCTACCAAGATTTGAAACAGTTTTTTTTCTTTTCAGTTTAAAGAGCCTTCTCTATCCCCATTATCAGCTCTAAAGAATGCCATTTTTACAGCAGACAAAAATAAAAAAATCTTGCAAGAAAAAAAAAGGAAAGAAAATTGAGAGGAAGACCCATCGTATTCAAAGAAGTTGGGGAATATGGTACTAAAATAAGAAAATGAGCAACGGATATAATGAAGGGGTAGAATGTTGATATCAGTGCTCGTTCATATGTGCCTGACTTTGTCCTCCAAAATGCTGCATAACATTTACATTGCTAACATATTGTAAGGCCAAATCAGAGCATTATTCCTGCTCTTTAATAAACTAGTCGCTAAGAACCAGAAACTAAGTACATATTGTATTGTTAAGAGAAAAGGAAGTCATGAGGTCTCTGCATTGCAAACAAAACATTAAGTTAAACCTTTTTTCTTTCAAGTAAATCAAAACGACCTTGTTATAGAATTTCTGTTTGCAAAACTTTATTCACAAATAAAAACAAAATATAATGGCATTATAAACATGACAAGAAACTGAGAGGATGAATTTAAAACAAAGCTCTCTTCAGAAAAATATAAAAAATTACCTCGACTAAAAATATTGCACAAAAAGCTCAAAAATGAGATTCTGGTTTGTAAAAGAGTTTTAAAAAAATGAGGCATACATCAACAGCAAAATATAGGTAAAATGTAAAAATAAATTATGTATATGTAAGGATACCCTGTACCTTTTTTTCTTATATTCCAATATAAGAAAAAAGGGATGAAAAAAAAATCCTGGGAAAAGCAATGCGTTTTGTTTTGTTTCAAAAAAGTAGATGTAGATTATAGCACCTAACTGCAAATATAAAAAAAAAAACGTGAACATTATATCGAGTAGGCCTTCATGACAAATAAAAAAAGTAAAAAAAAAAACACTAGGTAAAAATGTGAATACATACACAAGAAGAGGAAACTCACAACAATTGTTTCAAATATTTTATACGATGATGAATATTTATACTTTTTTGCCCCTTTGTCACAAAATTAATTTTCTAAAATGAAACTGAAAAAGTGACTTAGATACCAATTTACAGTAACCAACACAAAAGTGCATACCGTATATCTAAAACGATTTTTTACTTAGTAAATTAAAAGCTTGCAGGACAAAAAGGGCACTTGAATTAGATTTAGGGGGTAAAAAAAGGTTTAAAGCTACATAAGCATAAAGGTTCTTTTTAAGGTCTTTTTTTTTTTTTTTTTTTTTAAATCACTTCTATAAAAGTTTGAACTCAATGGAGAAAAACTACCTGTATTGTGTACAAACAAAGATAAAACCTAGACATTATAATCACAGTCTTAAGCTTCCCTTTCATTTACTAATATTTTTGTCACTCAAAAAATCTTATTCGTTTGTATAAGATAATTGTGTGCATAGTGAGTAATATAGAAAGTGCATAAAAGAAACAAACTTATTTAACTTTATATTTAGTTGAAAAGAAAGCAAAAACAGTGGCCAGTGAATGAAGGAGAAATAGTTTAATCACACAACACAAGATTGAATTTGACAGTAAAGTCCCAATGTGTAAAGATCAGACATCCAACAATCACATCAAATGCCAGACAGGAGTTTTGAGATTTGAAAAGAGAAGCACCTAAAAATTATACATCAATCTTTGTGCCAAAAGAAAAAAAATCCTGAAATCTAATTACTTTTTAAAGCGCTAAGCTGTTTCATGCAAATTTTCAACACTGAAAAAGAAATCCCCAGAAAAATATGCATTATTCTAAATATCATGACTTTTGAATATAATATGAGCCACAAAAGTACAATATCTGAACAAGCTCTTAAATAAGACCAAGACAAACATGAATACAACTTATCAGAGTTTGATTCATAAAGACTTTACTGTTTGAATGCATCTTGTGTAAGATGAAAATAAAATGCATCTGAAATTCATGTACCAAACACATAATAAAGAAAACTGACAAACTCCAAGAACTTGACCAGGTATTCTGACTCTAACTCTAAAATCCAACAACCTGAGATACAATATTAAAATTTTTGATACGTTGACAATGGCAAAGATTAAAAAAGAAAAATTTCTTCAATGAAATGGTACATTATTATGTAAAATTATGGAAGACTGTGCTTATGTAAAGAAGCGAGACATAAAAAAAAAAATAAAAATAAAAAAAGGATGAAGAGCACATGATGACAAACAGACCATACAAAATATAAATAAATAATATACAGCACAAACAAAACTGTAAGGGCAAAAGATTGCAACATAGTAACATTTATAGGATAAAACCATTGTAAATTTTCATTGAATAATCAAAAAATTATAATAAAATAGTACACAGTAAAAAGTAACAGCAGTAATTTTGGTGGTATTGATAATAGTGGTGTGGTTGGTTCATGCAACAGAGGAAGCAGTAGCTGCATTAGTTGGGAAGAGTTGGGTGCTTAGTACCTCTCTCTGACTATCCAAGTTCCTGATTTAAAAGGTAGTCTGGAACTTTTGGTTCTTTGAGAGGTTTAAATGTCCCCTCTGTTACTAAAGAAACTTATATAGAGATTCTGCAGTTTTTAGATTTCCATCTAACATTAATTTCAATGTCTCACCCTATTGAGCCTTGATTGTAACACTAACAGCTTGATACAACACAGAGGATATGATGACTTTCACAATTTTTGTCTCCAACCATGCATGTGAGATGTTGATGCACCTGGCCATCCGAAATTGGCTGGACTCCAGTAATTCTCAAAATGGCAATGCAAGTGTTAACTTCATGCATTTAAATTCAGTTTAGTGCAACCAGCTAAGGTGAGACGGCTGGTTATGGCTACAGGTAAGAGCAACTAAAGGATTAGAGGGTTCAGTGTTTGTCACATAACTCTCCCTTTCAAACTAATTGAGACATTTTGTTCACCTATTAAAACAAAATTATCATTTTCTCTCACATAAAATCTGTTCCCAATTATCCAAGAACCTTTCACATTTAGAAATATCAAATTCAGAGAAAAACATTTGGTTTCTTTGGAGCCCTTCCCAATTTTGAGGTTTCACGTGTAAGTTTTGGTACTCAAAGTTGTAGTAGCAATAGAGGAAGCAATATGAAGAAGTAGTAGTAGTAGTAGTAGTAGCAGTAGCAGTTGTTGTTGTAGGAAGAGTAGTAGCACCATGAAGAGGAGGAGGAGGAAGTGGCAAGGTGTGGGGAGGAAAGAGGAAAAAGAAGTAAGGAAGACATACTTATGATATGAGAGCAAAAAAAAAGTATAAAAGTATGAAAGAAAAAAGAATAAACACAGCCAGAAAGAATATTTTAAACAAGCCAATGCATTGTTTGTCAGAGAGAGTAAATTAGAGGATCCATAATTTAAAATTCGTTGGTTGTTGCATTTGTTTCTATCTTCAATGTCATATAGGCACATTGACTTTACATGCTACCAGCTTATCCACAGAGGATCCCACAAGCAGTGTATTGTTGTATACCACAGCGGCAGATGAACCTGATATCAAAATGCCATCATCATACAGAAGCTCAGTGATTGATGTGATGTTTCCCTCTGTCAGACGGAGGTGAAGGACCTGGCAAAGGTAGACATCCACATTTCTGATTTGTTATACACCAAAATATAAAGCCTAAAGAGTTCATCATTTAAGTTACAAAGGGCAAAAGACTGGCAGTGTTGCACATTGCTAAGTGCAAAAAAAATGTTTGTTTGAGGCATAGCATGGCTCATTCTTTTTTACCCTACATGAAATATTGTTGGCCTCTACTTCAATTTAGCAATACAACGCAATTTTCATTTCCATACATGGGTTGGTATCAGGCAAATGTAATTTTTACTTCATCCAGGGCAAAAAAAAATGTTATTGTCTTAATCCTTTGACAAGATATAAATTTTTTTTTCTTTCTTATTCTAATAAAAATCTCAAAACCTGAGAACAGGAACCTTTTGTCAATTTAGTTGACATAGAACTAACTGAGACTACCCCATATAAAAGAATCAATACATTCTGAAACTATAAACTAAGAATTCTTACCTGAGAGGCTGCTTTGTGCTTGGCTGGGTTGTCTACATGGTTGATGTATTGGTGAGCTATGGGATGGGCTCCTATAAATAGATCCCCTGTGACTGGGTCAAGGACAGCGCTGTCTGGGTGAGTGTACAGTGGGAACACCTGAGGATATAAAGCAAGGAGTTACAAGAAAGTTCTTTTTTGAATGCATGAAATGAAAAACTAGTGAGATTTTCCTTGCCTTTGGCAAGGTATGCTAAGAGAATGCGCAAAAAGTTAAAGGTCAGTGCAAACGAAAAACAGGATGAAAATAACGTCATTAATGATTCAAAACAGGATAAACAATCTAGGTAAAATCATATAATCACTTTGGTCAAACATAAGAGAACTTATTAGATTTAAGCAATTAAATAAGCATATGTGAGGACTTTTGGCCTTAGCATATTTTGTTGCTGCAAAGCTAATTTGTTTCAGAATAAGAAGTCAAGGAATCGCTCACCCCCCCCCCCAAAAAAAAAAAAAAAGAACAAGCTTTCTTACTGTGTACATCTCTGATAGCTTTTCATAATTTTTAACTACTCACTCGGCAGCATCAGGCATTAAAAGCAAACTAACTTAAGTGAGGTGTTTGTCACTTTTAAACAGGCCTCAAGAGAGCAATCTTTTTGATATTTTGTTTCTGCTGATGAAGTGTTAAACCTGCATTTTAAATTATGTGTAAATCTCTGGGCTTAACTTTGATTATTGAGTTACTGTTTTTTTTTGTTTCCTTTTTTGGGAAAACATTAAAGAGCAGCCATTGTGATCAGCAGACATTTGTCGATTATCATTCAATACATAGGAATGAAATTTAGAGAGACAGAAATAAGGAGGTGGTGTGTGTAGTATCTAAAGAGTACTAATGTGGTCTTGCTGTAGGTTTCCATTGTTTTACATCCTCTGGGCTATTTGCAGAGCCCCACAATAATATAGAATCTTTCATCATTTTCTTATTCCAGAGTGATAGAAATTGGTTTGCTTTCTTCCTTCATCTGTTCCAAAAAAGACACATAACCAAGAGAAGTGAGCCCTTTTTGACTATAAATCATCGTTTTAGCATAGCCAAAATATATAAACATAAGTAACTATTCCAACCTTGTTAGTTATGACAAAATTAGAGTTACCACTTTTTGTTTTTCAAAGTTTCCACTCAGTTCAAATGACATTTAAAGACAATATTTGAATAAGTGACACACCTGTTGCAATGTCAAAGAATTATCCTCCCCTCTACTATACACAAGAATCTGGGATCCAAGGGACAGCATAACATAGATGAACCTGAAACATTTTGATATTTTTAAGATGAAATTAGGTAGGGTATTTTTTTTTTCAAAGTCCAGTCAACCATGAGGGGTGAGTTCAGACATTAGTATTATGAAGCAGACATCCAGCATGTGAAATGTAAAAGAGAATTATTATTGATATTTTGTTTATGTTAATTTTTCTGTAAGTATAAATCTTTTGAGTGTAAGCAACCAAGAGATACGAGGGCGGGCTGATAATAAAGGGCCGTTTTCTTGTAACTTTAAAAATAACCGCGCTAGAAACTTCACATTTTGCATGCATACTCTCGAACCAATTGTCTAACCACACTTCACAAAATAGATCTGTGTGACGTCATTTGCGTTCACAATCAGTGACGTTGCAATATGTGTGCAGCGATCTCGGTCGGTGAGAAAATGGCGGCTTCTAGAAATGACCACCTTATGAAACAACGCTCTGTTATCTAGTTTCTTACTCCAGAAGGATGTTCTGCAGTTGTCATCCACAAGAGAATGAAAGCTGTATACGGTGATGCTTGTCTTACTGAAGGTAAAGTTCGAAAGTGGGCGAGATTTTATCGAGGAGAAGACCCTAAAGAAACAGCAGTCCGTGATCGCAAAAGGCCCGGGCGGCCGGTCTCTGCAACTGACACTATGCCCAACAGAAGGTAGACGAAATGATTGTTGCAAATAGAGGAGTGAAACAAAAAGACATTGCAAATGCGCTTGATATTTCAAAAGAACAAGTTCATCACATTATCACAGTCCACCTTGGTTACAGGAAAGTCTCGGCAAGATGGGTACCGAGACAGCTCACTGTGGAAATGAAGGCACAGAGGAAAACGATCTGTACACAACTGTTGGAAAGATTCACTCATGACGGCGAGCGTTTTCTGCGGAGCATCATCACTGGTGACGAGTCTTGGGTGCATCACTATGACCCAGAGAGCAAGATGCAGTCTATGCAGTACGGACACAAGAACTCTCCAGCCCCGAAGAAGTTCAAAGTCGTCGCATCAGCTCGAAAGGTTTTGCTGACAATATTCTGGGACATGGAAGGTATAGTCCATATTGAGTTTTTGGAGCAAGGCACAACAATAAATTCAGAGAGATATGTGTCAACTCTGCGTGCATTGAAGGGCCGACTCAGACGGGTTCGACAGGACAAAGTCAAAGACGTTGTCATCCAGCACGATAATGCTCGGCCACACACCAGTCGCCAAACCCAGTGCGCTTTACAGCAGTTGGAACTTCCTACCATACCACATCCGCCATACAGTCCTGATTTGGCCCCGTCTGACTTTTTTTATTTCCTTTGCTGAAGAAACATCTCAAAGGAAATCACTATGAAACCGATGCAGAAGTTGAGGCGGATGCTCGCACTTGGTGCCGATCCCAGACACCAGAATTCTTCGCCGACGGAATGCGAAAACTTGTACAACGCTGGCGCCTCTGTATTGAACGCGATGGTGACTATGTTGAAAAATGATAGTTCATCAGATAGGTGAGACTCTAAGCTTTCATTTGATGTGTAACTTGCTTCTGTAGTCCTTCAAATAAAAAAGTTATTCAAAAACGGCCCTTATTTATCAGCCTGCCCTCGTACTTAATTTAAAAGGGATTTTTATCCATGAAGGACTCAAAATGACCTAGTCCTTAAGGCAAGGAAATTTGATTTATTCTTAAAAAGAAACCTTGATGTGAAGAAGGCATTTTGTCAAATTAAAAAAAAAAGCATTCATAAAGGGCTTAATGTGATCCTTTAAGTTTGGGATCTCTCTCAGATATGGATTCATGCCAAATTTGAATCCCAAATATGAATAAATTTAAACAAAAAAAAAATCAGCTTTCAGTACAAATCTTTTCATAAACTCTTTAAAAAAATAGCCCATTCTTAATCTAAAAAAAAAAGAAATGTAAAAATAAGAAAAGCAAATAATTAAAAATAAACCCAATCTCAGCAGTCTCAAAGTACTTGAAGCAAGTTAAAAATAAAATTAGACCTCCACTCACGCTCCACATTTGGACATGGCAATGCCAGTAGCACTCATGAGGCCGGAGACAACCTCAGAGTAACCAGTTTCTTCAGTGTAAAGGATCACACTGGACCACGGCATTAACGAGAAAAGCTCCAGTAACATAAAAAAGCGTGACCTGTGTTCATGCAAGATGTTGGTGGCGTAGAATGAGTCTTCTCCAATAGCCTGAACATCATGAAGTCTAAGGAGGAAGGCAACAACTTTATCTCATAAGGATGAAAAAAATGCCTTGATTGTCATTTTATGTAACTGAGCAATTTTTCCTTTCTTCCCTGCCCCTATTAAACAGAACATAGGTCTGTCCTGCACCATGAGGTGAAAGAGATGGATGAAACTGATGCAAAAATAGCACAGAAAGTGCGAGTCGAAAGAGTAGTTAAAAATTTCAATGATCTTCATAATAGGCATCTGCCACATTTTATATATACAAGGGCTGCAGTTGCCTGCAGGTGATCATAATTTATCCATGCCTGAAGATACCTATCATGGCTAAAAATTTCCTATGCTTGTGTGCATAACAATTTTATAAAATCTTTAGCATTTTAGCACCACTACAGAGCATAATAAGATCATTCAGACACAATGGCTGGAACAAAAATTATCTGATCATCCATTTTACTTCTTATTTCATGAATGGCATTGTTTTCAAAATTTTTTGTTTGTCATAATTTCATTCAAAAAAGCATGTAAAGGGTAATTATAAAAATAAAAACAAACAACCCCCCTCCCCCTGACTTGCAAGTGTAGAAAGCATTACAAAGATGTATGTTCAAATGTAGATAACCCCCTGACCTGCAAGTGTAGAAAGCATTACAAAGATGTATGTTCAAATATAGATAATTACCCACTTACGACCTTAGCTTGGGGTTAGTAAATGACTTTACATGGTGCAAGGTAAAGGTGGCAGGATCAAATAAGAACTTTTCTATCCTGTCGTCTGCCCGGGTTGGATGGTTAACCACAAACAAACTGTGGTGGCCTAAGGAAGAACAATCAAAACTTGTTAGTTATGACAGATTATGAGAGGCAGTTTTAAAAAAAAGGCATGCAACAGTAAAGAAGTAAGCCTGACAAACAAAAAAAAAACAAATCAGCCATGTGGACTTGGCTCTATCTTAAGTCATTACTTAACCTTTTAACATCTTCAGTGATTCAAGCTGTTCTTTGATAGATTCAACAATTTCCAAAATATTTTAAAACTATATTCATGTGAAAAATATTGAAGATGAAAAAACATTATCTGGCTACCGACTTTCGACACTTGGGATTCGATTGAAACTTTCTTAGAATCTAGAATGTGAAATATTTTGCCACAGCTCTCTTGTCTGTTACTAGTTTAGAAGATCTGTCTAAATTTACGCTCAATACAAATAGAAATATAAGACAAAAAGCCAAAAAGAAAAACAAAATTATTCACCCTCTGTTGTATCAAACCAAACACTGATACCATGGGGATGAAAGGTCTCCAAACTGAAACCACCTTCCTCTGCAGCGATCTCCACTATGATGTCTAGCTTTCTTAACACAGCCTCAGAGCTATTCAGGTTGGTCACATAAATTGCCCCCTCTACCCCTTGGCTTGTATAATGCAGCTGAAATCTTCTGGAAAACACATTCATGTCCAGGCCCTGCAGGTAGTGAAATGATGAAATTTTGTTAACCTACCTTGCAATTTCAAAGTTATTTCAATGGAAGCTCTGCTTATGTAAAACTTTGAGAGTTTTCCTTGAGAAAAACATTGAAGCTTGCAGGAAATGTGATACTTAAAATAGCTGCATCAAAAATATTTGGTGGCATTGGGAGTGTGGTGTGTGTGGCGGGAAGAGGGGCTGGAGGCGGAGAAAAGAGAGAAAGGGAAAAAAGAGCTTACAGTTTTGAGATATTTACAGAGTCAAATCTTTTAACATACAAATTCATGGATAATTCAAACATTGGTCTTTATTGAAAATAACAAAAGAATCTTAACTCTTTAGCAAAGTGGTCTACAAAAGAGTATTCCAGAAAATTTGATACTTAAAACATTTGCACCAATTATAAGCATCAAAAATATTTGATGGCATTGGGGATGTGGGTGTGTTTATGTGTTTGTGTTTGTGTGTGCGGAGGGGCTGGAAGAGGAGAGAAAGGGGAAAAGGAGGCAACAGTTTTAAAATACCTACAGAGTCAAATCTTTAACATACAATTTCATGGATAATTCAAACATTGGTTTTTTTTATTGAAATAGCCTATGAATTCAGGAAGGCCCAAAATCTTACTGAAAAGAACAAAAGAATCTAAACTCTTTAATAGCAAAGTGGTCTGCAAAAGAATCTTAGTACTACTTACAGATGTAATAAATGTTGTTCCATCTGGTAACGTGTAGAAATTCCCAGATCCAAATTCTATGGACAACAAGGCACTTAAGTATATTATGTGTCTTTTTACTTTTTCATTCTAATAGCTGTTCATCAAATGAAAATGATCAGCTTATCCGAAAAAATACACAAAACAATTTTCATAGTTCATAATGAGATTGAACATTTATAGTTCATAATGAGATTGAACATGTTGGAAATTCAAGTTTGCTTTAAAAATAAAGTCATTCATTAGGCTTAAAGTGGAAAATAAAATTAACACCCACTCTAGAGTTTCTAAATAATGGAAAATCTGAAGTTGAAAATATTAAAGAATATAAGATAAGTCTCACCTATCTCTGGGAACTGTCTGCACGGTCCAGGATAATGCTGGTAAAAATGTAGATGGTAGCCAAGAGAATATCTGGACCAAAAGGAAAAAAAAATATTTTGAGATTTCTACTATCTTTTGAACTAAGCAAAAAAGTGTTAAAATAGAAAATATTTCTCAGTTCATTATTAAAATCTGGTTTAGCATTGAAACAAAACCATGCCTTGAAAGAATTCCAAGCTGATCCCTTGGGGCAAGATACAGTGGAATCCGTTTGAAGTCAACTTGCATAAAGACAACTCTTCCTTCAACACCACACTGCGATAGCTTGGGGATATTTTCACTTAAAGTCAACACCTTGTCATTGTGACGATGGAAAAGATGAAACTCACAAAAGAGAGAATGCATAGGGATGCATGGACGGCAAATGGCTTTATATTTGTAAACCCAATACAGTCAGTAAGTCACTGTGTATTAATAGCATGCTTAACAAGGCCTAGCTAGCTAAGTAGAGTGGTCTCGCGAAGTTATGACACTGACAGTAACAAAGAAGGGCGCCTAGGGCGTGAGTGGGATGGAAGCTGGATGTGTCTAAATCTAGACCTAACTTATCATTGGCTCTCATCATTTGTGACAAGCAGGGCATTGTTTTTTCCCACTACCGCTCGACTTTACCAATACATGTATATATAGCATTCTTTTCAGAGCCTCCAATAATGCAAACGATCTTTTTATCAGGCTATGATTATTTTTCTGGTGAAAACAACGAAAGTAATGATGGTCCAAGCCCATAATAAAGGAGGGTAATGCTGGGAAAAACATATAAAATCTAGCGAGAATTGTAGATATGTACATATAGTTTGTGTGTAATACATTAAGTTGTTTAAATAAACCTCTTTCCGGTTTTATTGTACTTTTCTCTTTGCCTACATAACTTGTATAAATTTACCTTAGTACAACATACTATAAGTGGTGAAAATGGAGACACTGCAAAGGGAAACCACTATCGTAAATAATGAAAGGGAGACAACCTGTTTTTCATAACATGAATTCTTAGAAGACTGTTTCCTGGATTATGGATAAAGTGAATTTGAGTCCCAAGGTGTTGACTTTAAGCGAATTCCACTGTATCTTAATGTGACTTATATGCTTTAATCTGACAAAGAAACAATAGGGAAAATCAGGCCACTCGGTTTAGATTTTTAATTTTTAAAATAATGGTCAAACATGATCAATTCAATACACAGCTAAACATTTTTAGCAAAGACATTGACTTGTTTTTGAGGCATTATTCATGGAATTTAGAGGTGCTATCTCTACAGTCAAAATACATTGCTTCTCCTTGAAGTTGTAGGGTGCACCAACTTCACAATATGCAAAACTCTCTTCATACAATGAAATGGTTACATAATACAAGTTAATCATCACCCATTTCCGAATCAAATATTGTGGTTTCTATCCATATACAGCTTATATGAAAAAAAAAAAAGCAGATCTTGCTCATACAAGTCAGAGGATGCATCCAACATTAAGAAGAACATAAAAAATTAAATTATTTTAATGACAATAATTATACCTATATTATTTTCATACTACGCCTTGGACCATAAAACTATACAAGGAAAGAAGCCAATTCATTTCTATTGTGAGGTGCTTATAAAAACCCTCAGGAACTAGACTATAAGGCACCAACTTAAATTAACTTTATATTGATTCTTCATTGCTCTTACTGGTTAACTTCAATTATTCTTCAAAAGCCTCCACGTTAAAGTAATCTAAATTTCCTAAAATTAATAATGTATCATATCTTTTTTAAGTCAACATGAATATAATATAAAACCTAGACCTTTGTATTTGCAAACTAAAATGCTTTTAACATTTTGATCAAACCTCTTGCTTTGCTAATACTGCAGCAACAAATAATTTCTAGAAGTAGAGGTACAACTGATCTAGACCTAACTGCGTAACAGTATCAGTTAGGGAAATTTGCAAAACTATGGAAAGTAAATTGCACTCTAGAGGTCATAATGAGATGCTCTTGCAAGATCTTCTAACAAATTTTTACAGCCATATTAATCTAAAATGGCCATTTTCAACTCAATTTCAACTGATAACAATTAACATTGGATAAAAATTTCATTTTATGGAATTGAATTAAAAAGCATAAAAAAGTAACAGATTTCTCAGCTGAGGCCAAAGTATCAGTCTCAATAAAAATTCAATCTAGGTCTCAATAGAGTGCAAACAGAGAAGAGACGCTTTCCCCTTCTGGCCCTAATTTGGGAAGAACTAAAAGCAAAAAATGTATTGTTAGGGAAAGAGTAGAATCATCACCCTCTAGCTTCCCCCTTTTGATGAAGTCCACATTAAATCCTCAAAGTCGGTACCTCAATTTTAATACAGCACTAAAATTTCTCACAATCTCTGTCACCAAAACCACATCTCTGTGTATGCCCATCTGTTTGCAAACAATACAGGGCTTGGTCTAGCCTGGGTCTTCCTGTTTCCGTTATATAAAGTAGCAAAGAACTTAAGATTACAGCCAAGATAGATGCCAAAAGAATTGTTGCTTTAAAATGAAAGCAGTGGAGAAAAGAAAAATTATACATGTCACCACAAGCCCTGAATACAATAATAGAAACTGTATCAACAACGCATGGGAAAAATGAGGTGACTCCACTCTGCCTGCACATAAAGAGATCAATTAATTTTATAATTAGGTCAGAATTTCTAGGAATCTTTGCAGAAGTTACAGATTTAAGGAAATTGAATTTCTAGGAAGGTACAGAACACCATTAAACAAGCCACTCTGACTCTCAATCTCATGTATATTTCCTCAAAACTGAATAAAACGCTGACTCTCTCGCAAGCTCTTTCTCAGTTTCTATATTAAACTATTCTATCTATCTATAAATATTTTTCCTCTTCTCGTTGGTCTTTTCTCTCTCTCTCTCTCTCAATCTCTCCCTCTATACTTTCCCTTCAATGCATAATTTTCAATCAAATTTTTTCTCTTTATAAATATTATATAATCGCCTTTACTTTTTAATTTGTTTCGTATCATTCTGTTCATGATATCATTGTTTGACAAAACCACTTGCCTTTGTTCAGTAGTACAGTGCAAAATAATGGCAACAAAGTGTCAAAACCATACAATTTCCTGCAGGATTCTGTTTACAAGGAAGTTACTGAACAAATTTCAGGAAATCTTAAATTTCTTGTAAGCCAAGAAAAATTAAGCAAGCAAACCCCACCCCCATGAATATTCACTTGAAATTGAATAAAACTTACATCAGCCTCACAATGTGTTGCAAAGCAAACAAGGTCACACTGAATAATGCTGTCTTTAAATACATCTTGAAAGTCTAATGTTGGGTGAAAATTTGTGGAAACCTTGCAACAGATCCCTAGGTTTTTAGATGTAGAGTTTAGATTCTAGATTTTAGGGAGGAGACCTAGTCTGTAGACTCTACTTTCTCTAGATATAGGATTCTAGATCTAGCGGTCTTTCCTTGATATATGACCTTTTCAAAAACTTGCAAGTATTTCAGGGGATTGAAATTCCAAGAATCAAGACAATAGAACTATAAATTGATATCGATAAGTGCCTATGCACTATCATAAGAAGGCCAGATAAACAACGAGCTGATTAAAAGCAGTGCATAGGAATCTTTCAGTGGGAAGTAGATCTAGACACTAGGCGCCTAGCTACAGTTGTAGAAGCTTCATCGAGGACAGGAGCTGTATATAAGCTTACATAGTAACCAGATCAGAAAACTACACTAAGCATAGACCTAAATTATAATTTAATGCTGATAAGAATCGGTATCCATTGAGTCTATACTGCTTTTTTTTTTTTTTTTTTTTGCTACCGTTACGGCGTTGGATCTAACGTTAAGCCAATCGTATAATCTAACTCTTACGTGAGTGCTACTGAACAGTTCTAGCACTCTTGACCGGAAGTCCAGATGAGCTTGTCTAAATTTCATGACAACAAAAGAAGAATAACCATTAGCTCTCAAAATCTGCCCTTTTGTGACACAAATAATTAGGCCCTATAAATCTAAACTCAAAATAAAACAGTATAGCACTCTAGTCCACGGTAAAGCTCATAGATCTAGACATAGTGTTTCTTTTTGTTCTTTTCGTCGAAATAGGCCCAGGCAATTTGGCTTTCATCCTTTTTCTTTTTTTTTTTAATCAATCCAGAGTTATCTTAGTGAAACCGAATGCCGGTACCGGCAGTTCTTGTTGAGTATTTGAGTGATGCTATGCACGCTTTCTCTCGGAGACGTAGATCCAAATCTAGATGAGGATCTTTACTTAGTTATAAACTGAAAAATTGTTTTAGTCAGTATGAAATGTCCAGTCCACACCTAAAGTTCATTTTTACCGCCCAGCGTTTGCTTTCCAAGTTTTCCTTCAAACCACCCGTTTGTTTTATGCGTGCGTTGTATAAAAAGACTCTAGAGACTTAAATTTCGTAACACTGGCCTTGAACAATCTAGATTTAGATTCTAGATCTTATCTAGAATAAAGATTGAAAATTTGAGCTTCAGCATAAAATCTTAAACATTCTGATTTAAAAAAAAAAAAAAAAGCAGAGGTTTACTTGAGATTGTATGTGAAATTACACAGATCTTAGAATTATTGCAAATTTATCATGTAGATCTAGATCTAATTAGCAACTGTGATGGTTAAGGCATATGACAATATCTGTCTTCCAAGTGTTTAAGAAAAAAAAAAGAAGAAAAAAACGTACATAGGCCTACTCAGTTTATAATTTGCTTTCCCTTATAATTATTTAATGAAAAACAAACAAAAAAAAAAAAAACTATAGGCAGAAATTGGTCTAGCATAAAATGTCCAATTAGAACTTTGAACGCAATTTTGAGATAGTTTTTACTATTAGACCCAGCTCTTTACAACCACAATTTATATTTTACTAAAATGATTTAATGGGTGCTGAAAATGATTTTGAATCTGTTTTTGTCGGAAATTGATAAATTTACTGTTTACATTTTTTTTTGGTCTTAAACTGTGTAAAAGGAAAATAAACTAGCTAAAACCCCTTTGTTTAGTTTGAAAGTGGGTCTGATGATTATCAAAAGTTCAAGTCCCGTCATTTCCAAATAAATTGAATGCTTGAAAAAACAAAATGCAGATTTTCTGAAACTAGATCTTAATATAGAGAAACTCGAAAAAAAAATGTAACGTAGCTTAAATTTTAAGTGTAGGCCACATATTTTTTATTTGCTTTTTGCCATTCCCACTTTAATTTTCAAATTTTAAACATAAAGTAAAAAGCAGGCACATAAATCCTTCAATGTTAGTTACAAAAATATATAGACGTAAAAGATAAAGGACACTTTCTTATTACAGATATGTTTGAAAAAAGCCTAATTTTCAAGTATTTAATTTTTATTTGCATTGAGTGTGGTATTATTTTATTCTGTTTAAATCTTAAGTATAATTTTATGATCTTTACAGTTTAGCTTGACTTTTCTGTTATATCCTGCATTTTTTATTTCTTTAATCTTTGAAAATTTGTCTCGGACATTACATCTTATAAATTTTCTCTGTCATGTGTACCAATATTATAATAAATTAAGCAGTGCTAGGGTGTCAAGATCAGTTCTTGCAAAATTTGAAGAAGACAAATATGGCTTACCATATTATGATTGCAAAATGAAAGCATTTTTTTTTGTGTAATGATGATTTTCAGAGATATACTTTTGTGTGGCCAATTTTTCTCTTTTTTTTTTTCGTAAGTTTTGAGCTGTTGCACGGCTCTCTTAAATAAATATCAGTTCTCTTAAAATTTCTCTCTTTTTTCTCAGGTTTCATGAGGAATTTTTTATTAAATCGAATCACTTTCAATCGCAAGTTCAAGAAAAAACTTTTAATCTTGTATTGCACTTTCAATTATAATCAAGTAACACTGTTGAACGATAAATGTTGAGCAACTGTATCATTCAAAAACATTTCACTGTTAATGATCTTTATGAAGGGTGTAAAATGGTGAAATATGGAATTGATCTGCAATGGCAATCAGCATGATAATTGTAAGATTTTTTACATTTTTTTCTTTTATGATTCAGACATCTCTAAATCTCCAACGGATCTGAAGATTTCTCCCATTCTTGCTAGGTTTCCACTTTTGTGTCAGTCAATAAAAACAAGTATCACAGGCATGGCATGCCCAAAGAATTTCCAGCGCTTACCCAAGAATGTTGTTCCTAAACATTACAAACTAAAGCTGACACCAGATCTAGAGAAATTCACATTTGAAGGATCTGAGGATATAACAGTTGAGGTTAGTTATTTTCAGAAACAGAAGTCAGAAGCTAATAATTTTTGTGAAATTTAGGCTGGGATTTTTTCATAAAATAATTGCCAGTTTTTTTTATCTTTTCTATTTTTGTATTTTCAGTTAGTGCAAAAAGTATGATCTTTACAAAATTTCAGACAAAAATAATTCACAATTTTGAAAACTTAAAATAAAACATATTTGTAAATCGATGATTCTACTTTATATTATATTTCTCTTTGTATCTGGTGAATTGCTTGATTATGAATGATTTATTATGACAATCCAAATATTTTGGGATCTTAATTACATTGAAAATAGAGAAGTTGTAGAAATTCCATTTTGACAATGTCAAACAAATACAAGGTAGTCCATTGGTTTTATTTCTCGCAAGAATTTTCCAATTTCCAAACTTTGAATCAAACATATTGAAAGCATCCACTGTTACTATGCTTAAGACTATGGAGAAGACTTCGCTTTCCCACAAATTCTAATGCTCATCCACGATCCAAAATTTGTGGTAAATTTTAATGGCCCTTTGAATTGGATGTTCAAACACTTATAAGCTTTTGGTTTTGAGCTTTATCATTTTATGTCTTTTTTTTTTTTTTTCACAAACCATTAATTTCTTCTTTTATGGCAAAATGTTCAGGTGGTATGTCCTACGTACAAGATCAAGATGAATTCAGTTGACATTGAAGTTCAACAGGCGTCATACACAGGTGTGTTAACTAAGACTCTCAAAAATTTTTATCTAAGCATGCGATCAAAACTTCGTGAATATCTCACATCCAATCCAAAATTTTCAGAAATGAAAGATTTCAAATTCCAACGTCTGGAAAATTTGATTTATGCAGTTTTCTAAGCTAGGACAATAAATTATTATACAGTGAAATTGAACAAAATAATCATAATTCTTTGGGATAGCATTTGAATGTTTATCTTTGTAAGACAGGACCAAAAAAAAAAAAAAAATTCAAATCCTAGTTTTGCATAAAGTTAATAGAAAAATTTCCTAAATGCCACTCATTCTATCTTGTTGCAAGATTTTAATCTGTCCAGCAAACTCACCTTAATTATTCATGTAAGAAAATAACTTAGATGATTTCCTTATATACATTGGCATTTTAGCTACATGTTCTTTTAACTATAGTATTACCTCAAATATATTTCTACCTTGTATTTTGTTTGCAAGGACTTGCCATATCCAGTTTTTGCATAGAGGTGTCTTCAATTTGTTTAGTTTTCCCTTATTGAGAATGAAATAACATAAAAAGTAGCCACTATGAAATCACAAACAGTTGAGTCCAAGTGGTTATTTTAAGACCTGCCTTATTTTTGACTGGTTTGATGCTGATGAAATGCAGCATTTAATCTTTGTGAAATGCAAAAATAATTGATAATCCACAATAGGTATTCGATGAAATTTTTTTTTTGTTTCCAGCGGATGGGGCTGAAGCAGCAATGGCCAATATTAACTACTGCCCAAATGAGGAAGAACTAGTTCTGGACTTTTCAAGTCAACTTCAGGTGAACAAATGTTTAATTTTAATGACATGCACCCGAAACGTCATTCCATTTGTTTTTTTTTTAACCCAGGCAATAGACCTACTTTATTACAGTTTGCCTGGTCAAAATTTAGAAAAAAAATGTATCTTGGATTTCTCAAAATTTTTAGCTTGGAGGTAGTATTGATTAAATGTAAGGCTTGTGCGTTAATTTGAAATGGGACTGTCTATGAAACTTTATAGACCAAGCGACTGTTTAAAAAATAACAAAAGGCGATACTGTTCTGGGTATTGGTTTATTTTTTATAGGGTAAAATTCAGCTGAGAAAGAGAGTAGCTGTAGACTCACTTCTAAGTGTGAGGCTTTTTTACATAAATTATTCTGTTGAGCTGAAACTTAAGTGCTTTGGATGATGCTGTCCATTTATGCTTGTAAGACTGAAACTTTGTAATAATGATCCCTCCTTGCTGATATAATCTGTCGGATCAAAGAGATTGTAGGACCTATTTTAGCTAAAGCTAAGCTAATGACAAGATGAGGCTCCAAATTCTACTGCTTTGAGCTTTGAAACCATTGTAATAATTGCAACACTTTTCAAAAATAACATTTAAAAATGACAATTTTTTTTTATTTTTCTCTTATCAGTGTGGCAAGGGCACACTTAGCCTAAAGTTTACTGGAGAACTGAATGACAAAATGAAAGGCTTCTACCGCAGCAAATACTTCATAGGAGATCAAGAAAAATTTGCAGCAGTCACACAGTTTGAGGTGAGTTTCTTTGATGAGGGATAAAAATGTGTTGTTTATTTGATTATTATTCGTGTCTTTCTGCCTCCCAATTAGGTCTTGAAAAAAGATGACAGGCAGCTACAATATGAAAGCACACATTTTTACTTCAATTTGTTCTCCATCAGGAGGAACTAAATTTATTGCAAAGAGAAGTAGATTTTCTTCCCAGATGTTTTCAATACACAAGAAAGCTGTGTATGGCTGAGACAGTGAAATACTGAGAATACGGTTCGAAGGCAAAATTTAACAAGCATTTTTTCGTATCATAAACAAAGTCATACTCCATTCAAAATGCTTTCTTTTTTTTTTTTTAATGGAGCTTTTATACTTTGTTTAAAAAATAGATGCAAAAGGGTTTAAAACGAATGACAGTTTCTAAAGACTGTAAATTCTCTGAAACATTATCATAAACTTTGTGAAGATCAGAACAGAATATTTGAATTATTTCTGTTGTTACAAGCCCTTTTATAATTTTGTCTTTATGACTCGTAGGCTACAGATGCCCGCCGTGCATTCCCTTGCTGGGATGAGCCTGCTATTAAAGCAACGTTTGATGTGATTCTTGTTGTTCCAAAGGATAAAGTTGCACTATCCAACATGGTAGGTGGTATTAACCCAGTCCTTTTCAAACTGAGCCTTTTATATTTATACAAACATATTTACATTTCCAGTTGGTTTCCTTTTAAATCCATGCTTAAATGAATACTTTTTTTTTCTTTGCTTCACTCTAGAGTAAGAAATGAAATTTAGACCATTCTTGCTGATTTTTTAAACAAATTTTCTTTTAAAAAGTAATTAACTTGATAACCTGTAAATTTATTTATATTTTTACTTGGATAAAGACTCTTGAAAGAATGAATGAAATTGATATGTTGAAAATTTTGAAAATTTCATTTATATTTATATATATACATACATATATGTATATGCTTTCTATCACATAAACTAAGAGATGAAAAAAAAAAGTAAAGGAATTGACAGGGGGCTTTTGTATGAATATAAATCAATGTAAAGTTTCACTTTTTTCTCTGTCAGCCCATAATTTCAGACAAGGAAGTAGAAGGAGATGAAAGCTTAAAGGAAGTGAGCTACTCAACAACACCCATCATGTCCACATATCTCTTGGCTTTTGTAGTTGGAGAGTTTGACTATGTTGAAGGGGCCGATTCAAATGGGGTGGCTGTCAGGGTCTATACACCAGTGGGGAAGAGTGAGCAAGGCAACTTTGCACTTGATGTAAGCAGTTTTTATTTCTTCACCTTCTGAATAAGATTTTATTTCTAATGAATTGAGACTATTTGTGCTTAGCTCACTTTGTGTCTCTTTCGATGTCTGTGCGTGTGTGTGTCTATCTGCATCTTTTTTTCTCTCTCTCTCTCTCTCTCTCTCTCTCTCTCTCTCTCTCTCTCTCTTCCATTCTATTCCCCTAGATTCAAACTTTTTTGACATAATATTTATACTCATTGTTTTGATCATAATTATTTGCATCAATCTGTAAATATGTTTCGCCACACTGGCCAAGCAAGATGAGTAAAACTTCTACTGACTACAAAACCTTGGCTATTGTGCAACTACTACTATTTGAATTCCTGCGTGTTGTAATGATATATAAAAATCCTGTATCCTTTAAGGGAAAAATTAAGCTTTAACAAATTGCTTATCTGTCATCAGCTTCTGCTCATTTTTTTTTTTGTTGAAAAAATCTGAAGTGTAAAGCAAATTACTCTTTGTTTTGTATTGTGCATCCAGGTGGCGGTGAAGACTCTTCCCTTCTACAACAATTACTTTGGAATTGCATATCCTCTTCCAAAGGTGGATCTCATTGCTATTCCAGATTTTTCTGCTGGTAGGTCAAGATTTGAAAGGAGAAAGAAAATCTGTTGAAAATAACTCCATGGCCTTTTAATAGCAATTTATAGCTTTTGGTATTTCAAAAAATTCTGTAGGCATTTTTCACCTCAGAATTCAACACAACCTTAACCTTTGCTGAGAGGCATGGGTTTTTAACCATGGCAGTTAAGGCCTTTAAAGCTTTTAAGATCTAGCCTGGGTCTAGAGCTTCTGATCAGTATTTGTTAGAAAACGGTCTGTTAATGCTTCATGGTTTATTTTGATTTCTTGCATTTGTGTAACATGCTGTGAAAGTTGCACCAAGGTTTGTTTTAGCCTGCTGATGTTTCCCATCTCGCAAATTGCATAGGTTTTCCAATGAGCTTCACACATGCAAAGCCATGTGGAGAGATAAATCTATAGGCTGTTCTATTATTAAATATCTCTGTTAGTCTGCTTTTCTTCTCAGCGTATTTCACATCAAAGTACAATGAACAAAATATTTTTCACTTCATGTTATGAGATGGAGGAAGTCAATCTGGAGGGTTGCCAGGCAGTTGGCCAAGTTCTCTTGTCTCTCTCTCTCTCTTAAAAATTGGATGAGGCAAAATAGAGCAAATATCTATAGATTGAAATTCAACTCTTTCTATGCATATATTTGTTTATATTCAATAAGTTCTTATTCTTACACCATTTTACAGTGTACTGTTTATTTTCTTCCATGCCTTTTTTAAGAGGCAGACTGAGAGACCAGCCTGCTACCTGAAAACAGGAACTCATGACTATCATGCTTGAGACATTTTCTTTTCTTACAGCTTCTCTCTTTGACAAAGACGAGTTCTCTTTTCAAATATATGAAAGTTTAAACAATTCCGAAAAGAGAAAAATATGTAAATTGAATCAGAACTCAAGGTGATGAATCAATCAACCAAGTGTCCTGTTCTTTAGCATAGGCAATCATGAACTTCCACGCATCTCTATTCTGCTTATCATGCAACTGTCACTCGTCTTACTCTTAGCCACTTCTTTAGTCCATCCAACATCTTTTCTCGCTGTTTTCCCTGCTGCATTTTCCTTGGATTATTCCAGCTGTCTCAAGATGCTCTAGTTTTTCTCTTCTCATCACATGACTAAAAAGGATGCCTGGCGTTTACATATTCTACTTATGAGTGATCATGTTGTGTTTGCTTCTTGTCTCTCTTTTTCGTTTCATTTCTTCGCAGTCCACGAGATTTGCAGTGTTCTCCATAGGAACCAAATTTCTGTTGCCTCCAGTTCCTTTTGAAATTGTTTTGAAATCGTCCAGGCTTGGGATCCATACATCTAAATGGCTTCAATATAGCACTCCAGAGTGCTTCTTCTTGTCGAATGGAGATGTCTTTATTTGTATTCAAATACTTTACTATCAAGTGATGGATGCAACATCTCTGAAATTGCATCAATAATAGCAGAAGCGAAACAGTATTTCCAGGGAATGAAAGATGAGTAATAATCTTTCTCATTCTGCATCAGTTGTTTTCAGCTGAGAGAACAATATTACTAATTTTTTTTTAATTTGAAAACCAAAAAACTTCAAAAGTTTAGAAATTATCTATTTAGTTGAGTAAATTTCAGGTAGAAATGTCATTAAAGGCTTGTTTTTATCAGAGGTTTTCAACATAGCCTGGTTGCTAATCACATGCAGTATTTACCACAGAAACATTTTTGGACAATCAAACAATGCGATCTACTTTCAGTCACATGGTGAATGCCAGAAGGGTCAAGAAATACAAAACGCAATTTTTTAGAAAAATAAAATTTACAGGGTTATGTTAAAAGATATAAATAATTGGGAGGACCATTTTTTTTCTGTCTTTCATGCTCCTAGCAAATTCTAATACTTAAAGGATTTTTAATCCATTTTATTTATTTCTTTTATTTGCATGAATTGTCCAATTCTTATGTGAAAAGGTTATTTACAAAGCACATTTTTAAATCTATCTTTAGTTATTTTTTTTTTTTTATTTTTCTTTCAGTTGTTCTTTCATTGCATCAAGTCTGTCAGTATAAGCTTTTTTAAAGAGCAAGTGCGGTACGAACAAAAGTCTAAATGCTTTCTTACAATATCAGGTGCAATGGAGAACTGGGGTCTGATCACCTACAGAGAGACAGCTCTGCTTGTGGATGCTGAGAACTCATCCGCACGGATCAAGCAGTGGGTTGCCCTAGTGGTCGGCCATGAGCTCGCCCATCAATGGTTCGGTAACCTTGTCACGATGGTACGTGTATTTCAGCGATGGAGATTTTTTACATGATTTATTATTAACTTCAGTGTAAAATAAGCTACCATTTTTTTCAACCAAGATTGTAAATCTGTCATAGTTATGACTAATGATAGTCTTGTTTCCATCATTGCACATATAGACTTTGACAAAGGATTGTTGAGCATTATTAAACCCAATCAATGTGTTTTGGCACAAGATGATTAAATGCAAAATAGGCCACTCTAAAATAAATTCTTCCTTTAGAACTAAATTGACTGTGGCATGGTTGAACAAAGAATATTTTGATTCATGGACATGTACATAACCCCCAAAGATAAGTTTTTTTCTTCTACTTTGTCAGCAGTTTTCTCTTTTATTGCCTTTCTTAATAATTTCATACTTGGTCTTGCTCTCTATTTTTTCATTTTCATTGCATAAGTGCTCAATGATAGATTTCTTTATCTTTTTAGTGTAAATACTCCACAGATGTTAAAAAAAAAAGAATTTAAAAGTTCAGAATTCATTTGCAGAATCGATGCAAAGATTGTGAGAATGCTTGCACGCATAGCTACATACGTACTGCTGAATTTGTGTACCGTGCGCTTGACAAGCCGGTAATATGTGTTAGGAATTCCGATTGTCTACCAAGAGTTAATTGATGTCTTAAAAAAATGTCATTTATTTGAGCTGTTTTTTCCCAGTTAGTGACATCATAAGCAGTGTTGGTATAAATTTATGTTGTCTTGCAAGCTTTCTGTTTTTGCACTTTATATATTTTACAAATGTTTAATCTCATTTAAGAATGGTTATTAAGTATTTTAATTTGTATTGCCATTTTCTTTACATAACTGTATGATATATATGTCTTACACCCAGTCCAATTGATTTACATACTGCGGAAATCATTTTGAAAGGAATTCATTTTTTTGAGCTGCTCATTGATGAACATTTCAGGAAATGATCTCAGTTCTCTGAAAAGGCCTAGAAATTTTAGTTCTTTTTAAATATTCAGAAATACAGGAGTTTACCTTGTTTTAAATGGTTTAAGTCCATATCTGAATCAGACATCTGACTCACTAGGACTGGTAGCAAGTCATATATCCTCAGTAATTTTTTTCCCTTTTTCTGTTTAAAATAGTTTTTGAGATTAAAACTTTTTTTTTTGCATAATTGTAATATTCTCTACAGAGTGTCTTAATACTGAATTTATTCTTTTTTTTTTCATATATTTTTTTTCTAGAAAAAAATTCCTCCTTTTTAAAGATAAAGTAGTTAGAAAGACCTCTAATATAGAAATCTGATGATAGATAAAAACTTGATTGGGCTAAGATATATATTTTGGTTCTTGTCCCAAACAACCCTTGGTAAACATTAAAATGCACAAGTTTGGACTTGTTAAGATGATGGCTTTGCTTCTTATGAAGAGAAAGAATGTTTTATTCCCAAATTTTAATTAATGGCATAAAGTGGACAATTTTGATCTAGACGGAGCACATCTTTTCACAGGTCTTGTCTCACTTTTGACTATCTCTGTATGAGACTTTGGGAGACCCTTGTGGAACTAGACTGTTGGTACAATATTTCTTCCAGTGACTTAGAATGAAATGTCTCTGTATATGATGCTGCTTCATTTTTTCTCTTCCTTATCCTGCATCTCTTGAATCTCTCCTGCACCAGGAATGGTGGACTCACCTGTGGCTGAATGAAGGCTTTGCATCGTGGATTGAGTACCTCTGTGTTGACTACTGTTTCCCAGAGTATGACGTGTGGACTCAATTTGTCAACAATGATCTTGGACAGGCACTCGAGATGGACGCTCTGGACAACAGCCATCCTATAGAGGTTTGCTGGACTGGCGTGGCGGCCACTTTGGCTGAATAACACAAATTTTAATGGCTCTGATGCCTTAAATGGCAGTTTTGGCAAGCACTTATTTCAATAATCTTTTTGGACCTAATTTTGTTTTTTTCATCACATCTAGTTTAAAGGATGAATATTCTTAGAGAAATAAGTGCATTCTCTTGAGCCACTGTTTAAATGGGAAATGCAACATTTTTGTCCTCATCAACATCTTTGGTGAGTTGTTTGGGAATTGAGCAAAGATATCAAATTTGAAAAAAAAAAAAGCTTTTTAAGTAGCGAAATAGAGCATTAAGGAATTTCTCTCAAGTCTTCCATATGCAACTATTAAGTTGAACATAGACTGATGTAGTAATTAGCAAGCTGAGTGAAGTTTTAATCTAAAATGCAAAGTTGCTTGCATTTTCTATGATCAATATTTACAGTTATCTCTAAAGACCAACCAACTAATCAATAAATGTGTAAAGACGCCAAAAAAATAAATGTTTTGCTGCAGTCGACTACTTCGGAAAATGCTATCTTCCTGAAGAATGTTTGAAATCCTTGCTCTTTAAAGCGCTTTTATATCTGGAACAGTATAAAAGTTAGAGATTAGTGTAAATAGCAGAAATTTCAAGCTTTCTTTAGGAAAATTGCATTTACCCAAAAATTTCTCTGCCGCAAAACATCTCATTTCATGGCGTCCCTACAAAAATCTATCCTTTGTGGTCCACAGTTTCCAATGTTTTGTCCATCATTGCCTCATCTTCTCTGTGTCAGGTTGAGGTGGGACATCCTTCAGAAGTAGACGAAATTTTTGATGCCATTTCTTACAGTAAAGGCTCGTCGGTTATCAGGATGTTGCATGACTACCTTGGGGATGAAGTGAGTACAAGTTTACAATTTGCTAGGTAGACTGCTCTCTGTGGCTGTGAGAAGAATCATAACTAATAGATTTAGAGCTTTGCTCAAGGCTGACTATGTTCTGATCAATTTTCTCAGTTGAAAATCCCTCTTCACTACCCCTCCTCCCCTTTTTTTTTTTAAATCAAAATTAACATAAATTGATCTTTTCATTATCTTTCTATTCATAGCAATATACTTGAAGGTGCTAATTTTTTTGTCTTTCTTTGTATCTGTTTACTTTTCTTTTTTTTAAAAATCATGTCCGTATCCTGGACAATTTCCCTGGCTGTCAAAAACTTGAATTTATAACCATCCATTTTGTTATCTTTTCTGACAGCAGCTTTTTACCTCCTTATAGACAAAACGAGATTTTTTTTTTTCATTCTTGAAAGGTATGAAACAAGAAATAAGCAAAAAAACTACACCTAATAATAGGGAGAAAAATGCTCTGAAACAAATTCCCTCCCTCATTGAGCCATAAATGTAAAAGTATTAATGTGAAAAGACTCAGCTGACCATTTAGATGATGAGCAAGTTTATGTCATATATTATTAATTATCACCCTTAAGCCCTTATTAGTTGAATTTACCTTTTTATCTTTAACACCATGTTTATTGGCAGGATTTCCGAAGAGGCATGAATATCTATCTCACAAGGCATCAATATAAAAACACATGCACAGAGCACCTATGGGCTGCTCTGGAAGAGGCCAGTGGGAAGCCTGTCGGGGATATGATGGCCACCTGGACCAAACAGAAAGGCTTCCCAGTGCTTAAGGTAGGCAGAGTTGGTGTGAGATGACCTAGATACTTTTTAGCTTACTGTTGTTGTCATGGTGAAGGATACCTAACTGGCTTTTACTTATGAGAAATTTGATATGCAATAAGTAAATATAAATAGCTATATTGTCAAGTTCCATGTTATCAAAAGCTTTTAGTTGTTTTGTTTTTTTTTCTGTTTGTTTTTGTTTTATTTTGTATTTTCTATTGCCAAGAAATTGTTACAAATTTTTAAAGTTGACTTCAGCCCAAATTTCTTGTGACAGCAGGGAAAAATAGTCAAGATAATTTATTATGGGTTAGCTCTGAAAATAAAAATGAGAGAGAGAACAAAAAGTTTAAGTCAAAATGAGTAATGCATTGTTGAAATTATGTTTGGCTGACTTTGCCTGTGGTACTTAACTGTGTGGGTTCCTTCCCATTTGATAAAAGATTTGTTATTTACTTTATCATATTATAGTCCGTCCAGACATTCTGTGGTAGTGAGTCCAAAATTCCTTATCTTCCTTGATCAATCTTAATGATGAGCATCTCAAGACTAATGAATTGAAGATTTGTAGGTAGTATTTGGACTGCAACAAGACACCTTAATTTTTTTATTACAAACATTTGTAACTCAGATAAAATAAAATTAGACCAAAGATCAAATTCAGCCACATGTTGCATACTATTACGAAAACATAATACTTAGCAGGCCTGACTGTCTAAAATCTGCACTAGGCATTTCTGACATGAATATATATATAAGACTTTTTTCTCTTCTTTTTTTCTTCATTTTGTCCCAAACAGTCTGCCTATTATTTTTTTTTACTATCATTTAGGTTTAACCACTGTTTTTTAAAAGGATATAGTTTCAATCTGTGTAGGTGGAACAAGAGCAATGTGGCAAGGATCGTCATCTGACGGTGAGCCAGTCCAAGTTCATGGCTGGTGGAGGAAATCCTCCCTCTGGCTACCGCTGGATGGTTCCGGTCTCTGTCCTGACGCAATCCCAGCCAGATCAACCTATGTTACTCGGACTCATGGACAACTGCTCTAAAGATTTCTGTCTACATTTTGTCTCCAAGGGACAGTGGGTCAAGGTAAAGAATTCTTCTTCCTTTCTGTCATACTTAAATATACAAAAAATAAAACAAAAATTGAAAGATCTTTTCTTAAATCAGATCAAATGAAAGAAAAAATTTTGTTCTAAATTAAAAAAAAAAAAATTCAAGCTAATTGTAAGTTTCAAAATAGCTAGCCTGAGTCTAAGCAGCTTTAACATTGATCTGTCACAGTCAAGATTGAAACAAGAAATCTGCTGTATGTCAATTAAGAACATTTTACAAAGGAGGAGCTAGCAATATTGCTTTGCCTTACATTCTGACAGAATCTCAGTTTATTGCATAATCTAAGTAATATCTTATTCCATTTCACAAACTGCAAAAAAGTAAGTACTCATGCAGTAATTCAATGCACAAGTAGGTGTTAAGCTTTACTTATCGTTTTTCTCTAAAAATATTTCATGCATTCATGTATTTATGTATCATAAAGGTTACCTCTATTTAAGAGTTTTCCTCTATTTACGCATAACAGTTTTAAAAGAATAATCAATTCATGTTGAAGGCACAAAGGGCAAAATTTATTGGTCTCCTTGCTGCTCTTGAACACAGCTCAATGCGGGAACAGTTGGCTTTTATCGTGTCATGTACCCAAGTGAAATGTTACAAGCCCTTATGCCAGCTGTGAAAGATCTATCTCTGCCCCCAAAAGACAGGCTTGGTCTACAGTCAGATCTCTTTGCTTTGGTTTGTGTTTATGATTATCTCTCTTTTATATAAAATTTAAGTTAACCCAATTTTGTTTGGAAAAAATTTTTTTTCTTAAATTTAAAAAAAACGAAAGGTTAAAACTAAGAAATAGTTTAAAGATTTAAATCCATGCCAAATAGAATATGTTGGACGTTGCAGAAAAGAAACAACCTTTTACTTATATTTATTGCTCAGAAATTAATTCTTATTATCAATCAACCGCAACAGCTTCCTTTTCTTTCTATTTTCCTAAAACATATTATTGCTTCATTGTGATTTTCAGAGATATGATTTGGAAGCTATCATAAAAGCAACATTTAATAGGCAAAATGATGCTGTTTTAGCAGGAAAGTTTCAGTTGCTTTACCTCATCTTTTTTTTTTAACTCCTGTAAGAGAGGAATCCCTGCAGTTTTCAAATCCTCATTGTATGAACTGCAAAGATATCTAAAATGAAAGTTTCTCTTTTTGTATTGATTCAAAGTCACATTGTGCTCATGTAATATTTGTAGTATCGAAGATTTCATGTCCAATCGTTTTGATGTGTATTGAGCTGGACACTACCTTTTTTATGGTTAAAATAAAAATGCATCATTTTTAGCACACACACACATACACAAAAAATGAGAGCTTGGAAGGAGTAAGTAGAAATAGTTCCAAAGACAGAAAAAGAACATGTAACTTAAGGGTTGGATAATTGTTGTTGAATGCTTCTAATTTATTTTTCTTTCTCTACAGTCCCGGGCAGGTCTTACACCTGCAGTGGATGTTTTGCGGACAGTTGGTGCATACAAAAATGAGACAGATTTTACTGTATGGTCCAACTTGTCCTCCAACCTATCTTCCATCAGTGCCATCCTTCAGGTAAAGATACTTTACATATAATAATATAAAGGAATAACAGGGTTTTATAAAGGTATCAAAAACTGGCTCTAAAACACGGACGAAGTTTTAACAAATTATTTGAGCTTGTATGACTCTCACTGGAGCTTGAGGCAGTGTTACATGATGTTTAACATGGTGGTGACTTGTTGGCTTGATGTAGTATACCATGACAAGAAATCAAGTAGTGAGTGAGATGTTTTTTCTTTTTCTTGAGCCTAAGAGTCCTCACTATGTAACAGAGTGGGCTCCATGGTTTGCTCCATACATTTATACACTAGGCTAAAGCCTCCTCTTCTATGAGGCAAACTGGTATTGATAGAGGGCATGCCTAAGACAAAACTGTTTTTTTTTTAAGCTAAATTGGGCCAATTCCTATGGGAATATCATGCATAGAATCCTTTCTCTCATTTGGCGGGTGCATGAAAGTATAGGACTATTAAGATTCAGTTAATTTTTACTAGATCGAAGTGGAGAACACCGATTGTTATCTGCATCTATGGATGAGAATCGTTTTTGATCCTTGCTCTTTCTTTCAATCTTAGTTTCTGTCCATAAGGCATCAGTATACTATAACTCTGCACAGCAACATTTCTCTTCAATATCATAGGCTGTAAAATACATTTTTTAAATGCTTATATTTTGTTTGAAAGCCTAGCTTTAGTTTTATTAGTAATCTATTGTCTCTGTATAAGATTTTACTATGTTTGATACTTTCAATTTTAATGTGCATATTTCCATTTTTAAACCTATATGTTGCAGATAAACAATACTTTTCTGTCAGATCTAAACACATATTTCTACAACTTAAGTCAAGTGTTGGTCCTTAAAAAAAACCGCACCAGGACGATAAGCATTTTTTTTTCCGTGAAAGGGTGGCAAATGCACAGCTTATAATTAAATGAGATTTGCATTAGTTTAATGTTCATGAATCCCTAACATGTCTACATGAGCAAATTAAAGCAACTTCATAAAATAGCATGCGTGTGGGTGTGTTCTTGCTACTAAGATTTCTAATGGCCTTGTCATCTCAATTTAGAACTAGTCTAATCTGCAAATAACTAGGGAAGTGCTTATATCTAGAAGGTGTTTATATAATTTTTTTTTTCTGTCTAACGTTCCCACTTGTAACCTCTCTCAAATTGAAAGATATTTTAAGGTTTTATTTACACTCAGATTCGTTTCCCCCCCAGTATTCTGACTGCTATCCTGCTTTTAAGAAATATGTGATAAATCTGTTCAGCAAGATTGCATCTGATGTCGGATGGGACCCTAAACCAGATGAAGGTGAACATTAGGAAAAGTTTAACAATTTTCTCTGTTTTTTGTTTTTTTTTCAAATACAATCAGATGGTTAAAAAATAAAAGATTTGAGTTTTGCTTCAATACTTTAAATGGTTGTGGAAACCATTCAAAAATGTTATTTGTGTTTTGTTTCTTATTGCCTTTCCTTTTTAGGCTTTGCTCTTTCAACACTTAACTGATGCTAGATATGCTTGGTTTAGTCAAATAACAAAATCTCGTAAACGTAGCAAAATGATAATGATAAGCGGCCGTTATGTGTGGACTGAAATAGTAGACTTAAATATGCATATAGGTTTAAGAAGTAAATTTCATGATTAGCTATATGAAGGTGATATATGCTTAATGTCTACATGTTAAAGAATCAAGAATGATAAATTTCTATATCATACTCCTTGCAGAAAAATATCTGCTGAGTATATTCCCTTCATAAAATAAATACAGGTGACAGGTTTATGTCTGGTTATAAAAAGTGTTATGACATTGATTAAGATTTTGGCAATTGATTGCACTTGTGCCATGGATCTTCCTTCAGTTTAGACACAGAAGCTGATCAAAAACAAAGAAGTGAAAATAATATTGAGATATGATTATCTCATGTCTGAAAAGATTTTTGATTTGAACAACAATAAATATTTTTTCTTTCATAGGATCAAAAAATTTATAAATTTATTTTTTAAAGAGAGTTCAATAATTACTTGTCATTTTCAGTTGAATTGAAAAGCTCAGAAAATACATGGCTCAAAATATTAAAATCTTCTGATGTGACTTAAGTGACATATGACTAATTCAGGCTACACAGGACATTCATAATACTCTTCAAGTTATATTTTGACAAATTTGAAACAAGTTTCATCATTTTAGCTCACTTTCCTTTCCCTTTGCTAACCTGAGCTGGGAATTTATTTTTTAATTATTCTGTACTTGATGCTCTATTCCAGATACTTTGACTCCTTTATTGAGAGAGGTTGTTCTTGCACGCATGGGCCGCTATGGAGACAAAGCCACAGTGGAGGAGGCCAATAAAAGATTTGATGCACATTGTTCTGGGGAAGCTAAGCTTCCAGCTGACCTCAAAAGTGCTGTGAGTTGAGGTTGCAAAGCATACATTATTCATGAAATCAGGTTTTCCCCTAATAAGCGGCATAATAGAGAAAAACTAAATGAGGCTTGTTAGTAGTTGCTGTTCATTTCCCATACACTTATTTCTTTCATTGTTACTGCATCTGAGTGAGGCAGAATGGTGAGCATTGTAGTCTGGAATATCATGGAGACGGCTGGTATCCTTTAAAATATGAGTGATTTTTTTTTTTAATTTATTTTCTGTCAACCTCGTCAGTGAATTTTGAAATGTTACTGAAAAAAATATTTTTAGAACTTGATTCTGTAAAGATGCGTATAGTATTTCAGGGTAAGTCTTGCTAAACTTCTTAAATTTCTAAGGTGGGATTTGATAACAGAATGCTAATTTTCCCTTCTCACATTATACCTTTTTTTGATTTGCAAAATTAAACCAATGCATCACCATTTCTTGCATTTCATATCAGAGCAATAATTATTGTCTTTGACATAAAACATTAGGATTTGTTATTTCTTGGTAATGATTGATTCTCTTACAAATGGCTTAACTGAAGAATACTTTTTATTTGGTTGAGGTGACTGGCTTTGATTTTTATTTTTTTGCCTGAAAAGCTCATTTTCACTCTTTTGTCAGGTTTACGCAACTGTTTTGAGCAATGGGGATAGCACAACTTATGAAAAGATGCTCAAGGTAATGTAATGAAGACATTCAACTTTTACTAGTGTCCAAAGATATCAAATGTGACTGGAATAGTTGAGAAGAATTATAATCTAAAAGAAATAGTTAAATCCAAATTTTGTCTTGAAGCAAAAAATATCACTTCCATTTACAATTCTATATCTTGCTCTGTGCAATCATATAAAACATTCATCAAGCAATTAAAAAAAAAACCCATGCAAACAAAAACTTATTCTTTCTGCAAAAAGTGTTTGCTCCTATGACGTCCAGTCTTGAACAGTATAAGGCTGGTGTGATGCTAGGAGTCAATTCGATGTCTTACAAGGTTTTGGATGTATCTGAGTTATACCTAATGGACAAACAGACAACCAAACGTACTACTTCAGCTTCTCAAGATCTTTCAAAGGATATCAGGCTAATAAAAAAAATACCATCTGCTAGCTGCAGTTCTGAAACTAAAACTAGAGAGATATGAATTGTTTACCATTTTGAACATATTAAATATTGTAGTGCGCAAACAGTGACAAAGACAAAAAAAAAGGAACTAATCAATATTGAAATTACCAACACTATTTAAATATGGGGAATTTGCCTCATATTAGAAAAAAGATTAAGGAGGCAATTTCAAAAATTGTTTATACTTCTTGAGGAGGAAAAATTATAGTACAGACCTGCCACTCTCCAGGAAAAAAAATCTGAATGATTCTGTCATAAATTTGAATCTGCCATAAAAAATCTGAATGACTTGCTTTATTTTGCCTTTTACATCTACGCCGTATACATTACAATGCACATAATATAGTCTTTGATGAATGTTCATTCATCATTTGTGTCTGAATTCTGATAAAGTCAAGGTTTCTTATCTTTTATATAATTCTTCCATGATGAAAGTGAAAAATTGTAACCAAGCTTAAGGTCTACATTAGACTAGATCTTTTTTCCATACCTCTTTCATTTTTAAATCAAGTGATTAATGCTGAACAATAATTTTAAGAGACTCAATAAATTGGATGGCATTGGCATTATGCAGCACTAGCATTTCGTGAATTTTCAAAGAGCAGAGATGCCATCCTAGCTCATGTGAGAAATATACAACATGGCCTCAAAAGGTTTATTTTTACATGAATAAGAGTACTAATTACCGTAAGAGTAAAAAAAAAAACCCACAAAAAAAACGGATTTGATGCTGTATTTCTGATTCTTGATAATTTTTTTTACATGATCATTGGCCTTTCTCATACTTGACTTGGAAAAGTAACGATCTTTCAATTTTTGTCAGATCCAGCTGTTAAAAATTTAATAAATATGTCATGGAGAGCAAATTGACAACTTGTTTGAAAGTTGCAATATTTTACTTTATAATATTCTAAAGCACGTAATCCACTCTATTGTTCAGTCTCTTCAGTGAGCAACAGGCCAATTTAAGTACAAAAATTAGTTTAGCATTATTCAGATGTAACCTAGATCTAGATCTACATTAGATAAAAGGATCAAAATCATAGATATTTTGCAGATTGAAAAGTTTGCATCTGCATAATAACTCCTAAGGAGAAATCTAATTATAATATCTATATCTAGATATTGTTATAGATCTGGTTTAAGGTTACTTGTTTATTTTTTATAGACCTATAATTATAGTCTAGTGTCATGTCATCTTATTTACTCTAGTTCTATTTAGATCTAGTATTTCTCAATCGATCTTGATAACTGACAATTTCAAAGAGCTGTCCTGTGGTAGATATTACTATTAGAAGATGAAATAAGAATAATCCTTCATTGGAAATAACGTCAAAGTCTGCATGTGAAGACGGAGAGTCCGTGAAATGCAGATGAATAAACGATAAAATAAATAACTTGGCAGAATCAATATACGGGATTGTTACAAATAAAATGCTAATACCAATTTTGATACCTCCTTTGGTAATAATATAGTAAAAAAATCTATATTGATATTTGATATAACCATATCATCGGGATTTATCCTTTTGTGCAGGCTGTCTGTTGATCTTGAGTAAAAAAAGAAAACTGAATTTTTTTTAAATTCTGAGGGGAAAAATTAGTTTGGAAAAAATCAGAATATTTCCTAAATATTCTGAATATTGGAAAAAGACCAAATTTCAATAAAAGATCCGAATGATTCTAATAAGATCGGAATGAATGGCAGGTCTGATTGTAGCATGTAAATGATTGTTTAACACAGGAACTGTTCCCCAAAATCCTTAATGCAAAAAGATATGAGCTGAAATATAAAAACAAGACAAGGTAAACTGTAATGAATGCTTTTGTTTTTTTGTGCTTCATAGCTTTATGATGAAGCTGACATGCAGGAGGAAAGAGTCCGCATCGGTCGTGCTCTAGGCTCAGTGCAAGACAGGGATCTCATTCAGAAAGTTTTGTTCTTTGCCCTGTCGGTGAGTGTATTTTCATCTTTTAAGGCTTTTCGTTCTCATAAATACAAAATTCAATAATGGAAGATAGAATCAGGAAATAAGATGAACTAAAATTGATAAGTTTTTTTTTAGAAAACTATATTGAGAGAATACACCTTTAATTACCATTTTATTTTTTGAGAAGTTAAAACTAAAAGGCCTTAAAGGAAACTAGCTACCCTCAAATAGTCATGTTTAACTCAAAACTTGAGGTTTGAGCTGAACAAACTTCATACTTCTCCTCTCCTCTCTCTCTTGCCAGGATAAAGTTCGTGCTCAAGATGCTGTGTTTGTGATTTCTGGCTGCACTGGCTCAGCAGAAGGCAGAGAACTCGCATGGAAATTCTTCAGAGAAAATTTTCACACATTGTCTGATCGCTACGAGGGAGGGTTCCTTCTATCTCGTCTGGTGCAGGTCAGTCTTCTAGAAATGAACCAAATTCGGGCTTGTATTCAATCTTCTTTATCTCAACTCTTTTTGCCACATTGAATTTATTGATAATACATTAAGAATAGCTATTGATTAGAAATAAGAGGGTCAGGCAAAATAGATTAACTCATTTTACTTTTGTGATTCTTAATTAATGATGCTTCTGCAACTCTTAGCATCTTTTTTTTTGATAAAAAATTGTTTTATATCAGTGGTATATAAAGTCATTTTTTTGGGGGGGTAGTTAAGACATATTTTTTTCATAATTGAGCATGTTATGAACACATATTTTCTTTCGCATTCATGTAGTAAATTGTAAATTTTCTGTAGTTATGCAAAAAAAATAATTCCAGAATAATAAACAAGTCTGTCTAGATTAATTTTGAAGCAGATATTGAGGGATACAATAATTGTTTGAAACAGAAGTAAATCCTGCTGGATGAAGATTACATACATTCTTTTCTTTTTGTCTCAGGCAACTACAGAAAACTTTGCCTCAGAGGAGATGGCACTTGAAGTGGAGGTAAAATATTTAATTTGAAGCACAAGTCTTACTATACTAACATCCATAAAATATTGAACATTTTCAAATGCTGGGTTTTTTCAGTTAATAACATGTTCAGCTGGCAGGCATATAAAACATGCTGGTAAACAATTTATCTAATTTTTCATTGTTTTAAAGTTTATTGTAGGCGTTGAATTATATTTTTCTATGCTCCAGCACATTCATTATTGATACATTTTTTTTTATGTTGCCTGTTTTGTTGTTGTTGTTTTTTTTAAATATCACAGAATATATATTTTGAACTTTTTTTTTTAAATTGAATTTGATATTTTGTGAATTATCATTTCAAAGTGTTACAATAACTCATAAAACCCCAGTAGCCCATGGCTCAGTATCTTTTTAGATGAGGTTTTGTTTTTTTTTCAATTTGTTGTAGCTGAACGTAGTAGGCCAACCAGTATCTCTTAAACAGTCTCAACCCAGAATATCTTAATCTATCTCACAATAGACTAGACACCACTTAACTTTTTGTTCACAAAACCTTTATTGTAGTTCTTGTAACATTTTAATGCTTGAAATGTATTTATCCAAAAAATTTTTACCCTCATTTTACCAATGTTAATATATGTCTAAAATGGATCTCTAGGTTTAAAAAAAAATACTCTATTTGTTGTTCAACCAGGCATACTTCAAAGAACATCCCTTATCTGCAGCAGAAAGAACCATCCAACAAAGTATTGAGAACATTCGCTTGAATGCCAAGTGGCTGGAGCGAGAGGAGGAGGCTGTGAAAAAATTCTTGTCTTAAAGCAGTGTATTTAATAAGAAAAAACCGTCAATGTTATCTTTTATCCTTTGTTTTCTGCCTATGCTTTTCCCGAACCTATTGACTCGTTTACAATAGAATCGAGCAGAGCAAGTGTTGTTTTAATTGATTATAGACATACCAAAACATGAAGGATAACATCAAAGAATTATGTCACATACAAGTGGAAAGAATTATGATGAAATAACATCCAAAAGGGGACAATGATTACCAGTACTTAAAAGAAGTGTGATAATATTGATGCAACCACAAAAGATGAGAACATCAAGAGAAGAGCTGTGCCATCTTATATGCTCCATTCCTACAGTTTAAATCAACATTGATTCAATTTCTACCTATTAAACATTTTTGAACTTTCATAATCAAGTTTTAAGACTTCTTTTTTTTTTTTCTTTTTTTTTCTTGTTCTTTAGGGTTGGTGTTTCTGTTGTATAAAGCATCCATCATTCATTATATTTGTTTAGATAATTTTTTCCTTTGCATTTTTTAAAACTTTCTTTTAGGTGTTTGGTTACACAATCATCCTCTTTCACAATTTCTCCATCAATTTCTTCACTCTCTTCTCCTTTGCCCCAGAGATATGCAGCTCACTTGCAAGAAAATATTATTCCAGCTTTATTGTTTTAAAATTTTCTCTTTTAATGTTTTGATTCAAAATATATAAAAATGCATTAGTAACCTATGATTTTCTATGAATTTTTCTGTCCAATCAAGTGGTCACTCTAATTTACTCTGCACACTGAAGAAATGAGTTTTGCAACAATAAGGATTTCTTAGTTGCGCCAAGTAGATTGGGAGATACGCTGTAAGTAAAAAATGAAAATCTTTACTGGCAGAGAAAAGTTTTTCGGAACATCCTATGTCTAGTGCTAACACATAGACTGAACCTTACAGTAGTTCTGTTTCCCAGATTAGAAATACTTTTAATTTTAATTTACAAGAGAGATATATTAGTTGTCAATTTTTACAGATTGTTTTTATTTGAAACATTTATCTTGGAACCTCGAATCGTATATGAAGACAGTTGTCAAAAAAAAATCAAAACATTTCAACGTACATTTCAATACAATGAAATCTTATTGCGAATTCTAAGATAATTCATACTGGTCTTTCAGTTTCATTTTCTGTTATTTATGAGAGGTTCATTTTTTTTTAAATTTTATTATAAGTAAGCAGTGAAAACTTTGACACTGGAAGTTTATAGGTACTAGGTCATTTGAAATAAATAAGATTGGATTTGGGGCATAGATATGCCTCTTACATTGTTAAAACTAGATCTGGAATAGTTTTAAAACATTTATTATATTATGGTTTAAATAGAGTACATGTATCATGATGGTTGTCTTTGCAGTTTTTTGAAAAAGCTGCAGATTTAAAAGGTTATTTTTGTAATGGATTTTTATTTTAGGTTACATGTTTATTTTTTCTGCCTTCAGCTTATTTCAACAATTTGAATTTTTTTTTTTTAATTGAGGCCAAATGATTTCCAAATTTTGTACTTAGCAAGTTGTATCTTCACAAAAATCAATAGCTTGGACCCAAATTATCAGCCTCTTGTTATCTCCAGTATAACAATTAACATGTAAGTGTATTTAAATTACTGTCCATTGTCTTCTGAAATATGCAAAATGACCAACACCATTACTTGTTTTGAAGGACCAGAAATTCTTTTAGCTCACTTTTGAGTTTTCTAATTGAAACTTTTAAGAAAAAATCATTGTTTTATGGGTAAAAAATTTTTTCATTTTCTTTTAAAAATTGATGATTCTTACATTTATGTTCTCAGTCTTTGATAATGTTGCAGCCAAACTTTGTTTGCAACACTTTATACAGCAGTTTTCATAATGTTCTGAATTTGTTAGTCTAATTCCAAAGTCCAGCAATGTCCTCAATATGTTTGCTTTATAGTGTGAGGCAGCAATAAAACAAGAAAACTGTTCAAATTTGGTTTCTTTCTTTTTTTTTGTTCATGGTTTTTGTACCATTTCTTTTTAAACTAATTTTCTTGTAGTTTTTTTTTAATTCCTCTTTATTACATTGTACCTTTTTCTTTGTTCATTCACACTTGGTGTAGACACTGACACAGCAATGTTGTGGGAATAGGACCTTGAAGTTACTCTCCTTTAACAAACAAGAACAAAGAAATCTGTTTAAATAATTGAAACAAAAGACGGCATCATAGTGGATAAGTATGATGTTTAAAAAAAAAATTCAAATGACATAAGTCATGTGAGCAAAAAAATTTTTTTTTTGACACAAGTAAATCTTTTTGCTTTGATTATTCCCCAGTCTCATCTGTAGTTAAGTCCTTCATATTTTTTTCTCTACTGTATGAGACTGAAGCAGATTTTTTTGCGGACAAAAATTTCTGAAATCTTCAACATTAATTACATTCTGTAGATTTAGAGGTTAGGCAATAAAGTTATTTCCTAACTTGATTTTCACGTTAGTCAGTGTGTCTCAAGCAGAAGCACGGCAAGCTTAATACATGTACATAGAAGTATGTTAGTTTGAGGACAACTTATAAGCTTTTGTTGTATATTCAGCCAGCGCAACCGTTAAAAAAAGGAGCCCAGACAAATAATAGCCAGCGTTTATCTCAATCTCTGTATCATGCTGTTTAACATCATTTTTTGATTGATGTAGTGCTAATTTTAAGGCAGGTTCTAGCGTAGCTCTGTAGCATCTGGCCCGCTCTCACTGGATATGCTTGGCGTATTTTTTTCGACACTGTTGAACACGCCGTCTGACAATTCTGACAGCAGGCTGGGTCTAGACCAGCAACAGAGCGACGCTGCGTAGGTATACAGAATTTAGTGTGTTCGTTTGCACACTGTGAGCTAGGCTAGATGCTGCAGAGCTGCGCTGGGACGGACCTTATCCTTGGTCATATTGCATGTCAGTCAGAATGACATCAAGCTGTTACTATAAATAAAATATTGTCAAATGATCCATCCGAAAATCGGAGGAAAGTTTATCTCATTCAAGAATGATCAAATCTTGAACAGGTCGACAGAAACTGGCTGGATTAATTGTTGAACTGAAAATATTGACAGTATTGAACAAGTTGCCATTCAACCAAACTGTTGCTTGACCGAGCTGTTCAAAATTTTAGATTCTGTGAGGTGCTATAGGTTAAGGAATCTCTGGACAGCGCACTCGAGAAACGCACAACCTGCTGCTGTTCCATTTCCACGTCTATTGGGGCTCAACCGTGAAATCGCATTGATAATAGGTTTCTATAAGTTTAACTTTCAAGTCCCAAATCTAAAGTAAATACATGTACTAGGAAGTTCTTCTTTATGTCCACACCCAACAAAAGTAACATTTAAGTAAAAGTCATACCATGATCGTCTATACGATTTTGTTGCACAGTTCCTGAAAGTCAGTGATGAACTTTTCCATTAAAAATCAATACCCCCCCCCTCCCCCCCCCCCCTCTCTCTCTCTCTCTCTCTCTCTCTCAACTATACAGATTATTATCAGTATGTCTCTTTTGATATGTAGAAGATAATCCAATCTTAGGTTTATTTTAAACCATATACATGTATATATCGAATTAACTGTTACTTAACTTCTAATCTATATTTACAAGTTGGAATTGCTACGACTGAAAGGTCAAACAAAACAGCGCGAACGCTAGGGACACACCACATTGTATAATATACATCAATATTATTGGTTTTGATGGTATCTCCTGGTCTTTTCCTAAAAAGATCAAAATATTGTGGGGCTTCAGTTGTCAAGTCATTTTGTTTGCTTCTTAATGAAGGAAACCCTAGTTCTTTGTCAATATAATTTTTAAAAATTTTTGAACAATTCCCCTAAGCGTAGGTAGAGAAGAAAGTAACCTACAAAGCTTGATTATCTTGGTACTCCAAGATGGCATTTAATCTCAAGAACTAATTATCCTGAAGGTAAGATATGGTAGGCAGGTTTCCTTCCAACGTGCTTTTCTTTTGGGACCCGACATGCTTCTAGTTCTTTGCAATAAGTTTTTGTCTCCCCTTTAAAGACATCGAGTGTGCTTTTGGCATGGCGAGCAGTTGATATAATTTTAACTTCCGCCTCACTACAGTAAACTAAATCCATACAAACTTCTTTATTTGTCATATTGCCTTCCTTTTTTTATTCTTTTATTCACCTGATACATGACAACCCAACAAATTACAGTCACATCCCATCAAAACAAATAGCAGCCAATTTGATAGTTTGACCTCCCTTTTCTGTCCTACATCTGATTCGTCTCAAAATTCAGATTTTAGATTATAAAATTTGATCGAGCAGTTATCTAGCACAGAAAGAGGAAAAAAAAAAGCCTTAACCTTGCGATCACCGATCGCGGTGGGCTGGTTTTATTGTTTTGTTTTTGTTTGTTTTGTTTTTTTCAATATTTATTCAATGAATCAAACCATCTTTATAGCGAGACGAATATTGGTAAAACTGAACGTTCCCCAAGGACAAATGTGGCTATGACAACCGAACACACCCTGGCAAGAAAACGACCAGGCTAGATCAGCTGCCGCGGGAACCTAACAGAATTAGTCCTATCTACAGCCAGAGGCTGTCGAGACAAACATTGACATTCAGTACAGAAATATCAGTCACGAAGTTTTGTTAAGGCAGACATGAAATTATATAATAGGAAGACCTATCAACTCAAAAATAGGTATTAAAATGTTAATATAAACGGTTACTGAAATCGGCAAGTATAGACGTACTCAAAATCAAGATGGAAGGGGAAAAAACATATCAGTGTTTCCTAGATGCCGTCATAGACCAAAAATATTGATGCAGCTGAGATTTACTCTAGAGGACTGCAGGTCAAGTGAGTTTGTCGCCGTTAGATCAAGGTCTTTGCTTTACCCTTCAGAATAAGTTTTGCTTGCTGTAACCTTTAATTTTCACCGCAAATTTGAAAAACACAAAAATGAATCTTGATTTTTTGAAGGTATGCTTTTTAGCGAAAAAAAAATAAAAACTCTTTAGTCGACTGTTGTGCGCGCAAAAAAGGTGAAATACAATATCAGGAATGTTTTTAACATTAATTTGATAATGCAAAATCAGGACTCATTTTCAAGAAAGAGAAAGAACAAAAAAAAAAAAAACATTTTGCTATAACAATGTTCTTGCTTTGGTTGTTTTCCCTCATTAAAATGAATGAAGTAATAGTGATTACAATAGTACTGATTTCAGAGTCGATATATCAACACTTATGGAAGCAATGGTAATAATATTAATGATCACAAAAGCAACAGCAACAAAGAATTCAGCAAAAGAACTCCATCCATGAAGCTATAAATTTGAAATGTTCATTAATTACTGACCGATGTGTGGATTTCATGACAGCAACGAATTAAAAAAAACAAAACAAACGAAAAAAGAAAAAGAAAAACAAGACAAAACAGCACCTAGAACGAACGACCGATAAATGTTGTGTAGACGTAACTGATATTCGCCGCTACATGTGCTTGGCACGCCTCACAAAGTGGGACCCCACCACTTGACAACAATCTTCTGTGGGATTTAAACCTGTGATCCCCAGAACTAGGCTTTATAGTTCTACCGCCAGGCTTTATGGATCCTGTAGCCTAATAAGTTTTGACCCAGTAACTGCTCTGTAGCTTTTGGCTGTTAGCGTTACACTTGTAACAGAGTTAATCCGAGGATTAGCTTAAGTTGGTATATTCGGATAATCCTAAACCGCATTATCGCAATTTTAGAAATCACAATTTTGGTTACTTGTGAAAAAGAAAGAGGAAAAGAATTTTAGTAAGGTTATTTGTAATTGTATGAGATAAATAGATAGATAGATAGATAGATAGATAGATAGATAGATAGATAGAGAGAGAGAGGGAGAGAGAGAGAGCGGGAGGGAGAGAGAGAGAGAGAGAGAGAGAGAGAGAGAGAGAGAGAGAGAGAGAGCGGGAGGGAGAGAGAGAGAGAGAGAGAGAGAGAGAGAGAGAGAGAGAGAGAGAGAGAGAGAGAGAGAGAGAGAGAGAGAGAGAGAGAGAGAGAGAGAGAGAGAGAGAGAGGGAAAACTCCTAAACTTGTCTGTCTTAGACTTCAACAACTCTGCGCAATTGAACAAGGACTTGGAGAAAGACGCGTTTTGAACTCGTTTGATTTTTAAGATCTTTGGTGATCCTCTTTTTTGCCGCTTTTTCAATTGTTCGACTGAAAACCTGCTGTTGGACATAGTGCTTTCATGTGCAAACCATTAATGCGACAAATGATTGGTCTCACCTACATTGTTTAACTCCTTGAAGCTAAACAACACGCGATCCTTCTTTGTAGGTGGATTATGCTCAATCATTGCCATACACGTTTAATAAGAATCTTTTAACCGAGTCATATCAATAAAATGGGATGCCTTTGAAACCCCTGTTCTTTATATGATTGATCCTAAGCGTTAATGAAATCCAACACTTATACTTGGAGTAGCGAATGTTAGTAATTTAAGTGGCCTTCTCATTAGGCGATTTATTCGACAATCTAATTACCATTACCTTCTTGGTACTCTACACAGTTGCCTCTAGTAAGTACCATCTGGTCTAACACATGGCAGAGACTTTTAGGAGTGCATTTTCACGGAGTATTGTGACAACCTACCGTGTTTATATTACTTAGGCTAAGTCAAATTAATGTTGGTGATACGCTTAACTTCACCTCTTGCATCAAAATCGAATCAAGTCCATTTTGCTAGCGTTTTATCTTGTTTTATTTCCATTTCGAGATTAATTTTTTATCACCTTAATGTTCTGTTCAATGGAAGCAGCTTTCTATCAAGAAGAGACGTTACGCTGAGGTGAGTATTTAACTCTGAGTAATCCCTTTGGGAAAGGTTAGAAACAAGGGGATATAAAGAAAAAAAACAACTTCTCAGCTTTTGTTTAATTGCACCTTCCTCTAGGTATGGCTAGAAAGGTTTTCTAACACAAACATTTCTCCTCTTCCTCTTCTTCCTCCTGCTCTTTCCTTCTTCTGTTTAGCAACGTCTTTACCTTTTGATTTATGATCACCACCATAATGTTTTTATGACAAAACTCTCAAGTTTCCTCTTTCTCATCGTTATTACCATCATCATCATCATCATCATCATCATCATCATCATCATCATCATCATCAACATCATCAACATTATCATACCAGTCTTGCTTACCTAGTACATATAGCTTGTTCTTTTCTTTTTGCTCCACTTCATAATATTTCTGTACTAACCCCTCCCTTCTCTTTTTTTTTTTTAATAATAATGAGTAAACGACGAATACAAAGATGTTTAAGCGACACGATAATTTTCAAAGGAAATAAATATCTATTTCTACTGATAAACACTTTACTAGTCATGCTCTTTTTTTCAGACATGCTTTAGAGCCACCCTTAGTGCCACCAAAGAGGAGAAAATCATTTACTGAAAACATACAGTCGAGCTCCCAAGAGGTCCCAAGCCTCTAGACCTAGCTTAATTTGAGCAAACCGATCTAGGATTACAGAATACCTTCTTGCTGAAGGCAAAAACCAGTCGCAGATAAAAAAGAATAATAATCGGGATATCAACCGAACAACATCCACCACTTCACACTCCACAAAGATGCGGAGACCGTCACAAGATGTTGTGGTCGCAGAGGCCAGAAACAGCCCGCATTTGAGCAATCTGCAGGCAGATCCCAATAGTGGAGAAAGAAGGAAAAGCATATTACCTCCTCTTGGACCTGGCCAAGCCCCCAGACAAAGTCTTCGACCCGGAATGACCTTCGCTATGGCAGCGAAGAAAGCAAAAACAGCAACAGCCAAGGTAATAATATCCTCCTCTTCGATAAGATATCCGCAATATCTCTCGTATGTAGTCTGTTGTAAAGTAGAAAATATTGATTTGTGGTTATCGATATATAATATTTGCGCAGCATTTCTGGACATTATTCTCTTCGTTGAATTGTTGACGGAGAAGCCAAGAATAGCTTCGTGTGCAACAATAAACTATGATACTCAGTCAGGATTTTCCCACAAAAGTTCTAGGTGACTCTTCATGAATAAAAACTGCTTAGTTTGTTTCAAAGTTTTAAACCGACCCGGATTTTTTTTAATGATATCGGGGTGGATATTTCGGTTGCAGGGATTTTTCATGTACTTCACTCAGGGAAATTAATTGTCGTAAAATGAATGCGATGTATGTGGCACTATTATTTGTCCTAATTTTGTTTGAGATCACAGTGTCACCCGTTCCAACATTGCCATGTCCTTGATTTAATTTTTAGGCTTGGTTTCGTCTAGAAAATAGATTTATAGAATCTATTCTAACCTTTGGAATTTTTTTTCTTGTATGTGGCACTCTTATTTTTCCTAATTTTGTTTGAGATCACAGTATCACATTGCCATGTCCTAGACTTAATTTTTAGTCTTGGTCTAGAAAATAGATATATAGAATCGCTTCTAACCTTTGGTATTTCTTTTTTATTTAACTTTAGCGTAAATGTATGTTATCGTAGCTAACTTGGACTATCTTATTGAAGTTTCTTAATCAATTTTATGGCAGAATGTAGAACTTGAGAGAGAGAAATCCGGGTTTCTACCTCCTGCTAAGCTAGAACCAACCTACAGAATGGAGCCCAAGAGAACGTTTCATGCTCCACAGGTTAGTGTGACAGACTGTGGCTCCAACTTTCTACATTCGTGTACAGTTTCTTGTCTTCTCCTTCCTCTCTTCTGTTATTTACTAGTCTTTTCCATTTATTTTCATTGTCTATTCAATTCATTCTCATAACCCTTCTCTCTTCCTTAATCCAACTCATCTTACCCTTTCTATTCCTCATAACCCTCGTTATATTCCCCTGGCCCCTTCCCCCAAACCTCCTCTATCACTGGACATATACATCCTACTTCTCTTTCCCAACGTTTTTCATATATACTACTTTTTTTCTACCTCTTCGTTTTCATTTCTTCTCGTTTACTAAACTTTTTATTCTCTTTCTTTCAAGCAAACTTGTAGGAGTAGATTTTCAACACCTGAGCATTGTTGTTGAAATTAAAAAAAAAAAACATTGGCACAGTTTCTGGTTCCTGTGTTGAAATGTATCATGGAATGACATTGGCGAAAATCAAATTTCAATTTTTGTCCATTTTTTTCATCGTATTTTTTCTCTAGGTTTGCGCTTTACTGAAACAAACATTGGAAAACCATCTCGAGGATTTCACGTATAATGCGAAATTTACAGCAACTATGACAAAGGTAAGTTTCTCAAGTTGTAATCTATTTTTATCTTAGATCTTCAACATAAAAAATATTCGGTTTGGTTCAAAATGTATCTATATAAGTTATTCCTTGTTTTAAAAAAAAAAATGTTTTCGGATCAGGAAAGCGAAGTGCCAACGGTCGCTGTCTAACCAAAGAAAGATAGACATAAATAAATTCTCATAAAAGAGAAGTGATTGATACAGTTTATACTAGAGCCATCAAATGAAAATACTTCTGGCAGCTAAAAGGGATTTATGCTTGGCGCTGAATAAAGGGAAATAAAGCAAAGAACCTGAGATACCCACCCGGCTCCTTCATAGCCATTGGACCTTGACCTGGAGGAGATGGGTGATAACTCAGTTTGTTACAGCCAGCAAGCAAGGCCACTGTAACAGTTAAAAGAAACTGCAGAAATATTTAACATTTTGACGGACATAAAGTACAAAGAAACAAAGAGGGGAAAATTTTGGCCATAGAAATCCAAAGATATTTTAAAACGAAATTTCTAAACTGGAACACAGGAAACTTGCCATCTATATTTTATCATCAACTTCAACAAAATCTTCACCAAACAGCATCAGGTACGAAACCCTATGTTATTGAAACTGATAAAGAATTTTTTTCCCAAAGTATTAAAAGAAATTTGAGCTTATTCTTGAAGTTGGCCCTACGCGAGACTAATGATGAAGGGCCGTTTTGCATATGAAACTCTTGCTTTAAGAAAGAAAGTTAACCAACTGGGAAATGCCACTGTCGTTTCTCGAAGTCACAACAAACTACTTCAGGAAAGCGCAGTAACTATTTGTTTGTAAACTCGATGAACTTGCAATTTGCAATTCAAGACCTATTCATTTCATATTCGTGCTAAAATATATATCTCGGTTTTTGTTTTTTTTAGTTTTTAATGCGCGTTACCACCGAGAACGTGCCAGTCTAAGCCTAAAATAAAAAAAAAAAAAGAAAAAAAGAAAAACTCATGCTTTTCTTTTTTAAATGTTCTCATTGTGACATTTGATTTATGGCATTAGAAATGCTCATTATTTTACCGTCAAACCTGCTCATCAGGTTCTGTCAGACGAGATCAAAGAACGCACCAAATCCTTGAACATCGAGCGCTACAAGCTTGTCGTCTGCGTGGTGATGGGCGAACGGAAGGACCAGGGCATCATGATCTCTTCGCGGGCAGCTTGGGATGCCAAGTTGGACAGCCACGCCACGTACACGTTCCAGAACAAGACTGTTCTGCACGGCATCCGTGTATGGTGTGTACGCTGAGTGAACGGGCCTGGCCAGGCTGCTGGAGCTACAGCTGTGGGATTTAGTGTAGTCTAGTGTAGGCGAAGTTGGAGCATAATTGCCTTCATTGGGTGGAAACTTTTGACTTAGATGAATCAAGTTAAAGGTGACCTAAATTATTTATGTCAAAATTTAATTTATAACTTAAATATTTTTTTTTTAATTCAGTCATAATGCTTAAAACATCTAGCATAGACAAGATTGTAAGCAATTCCATTCAATATTTTTTAAAACTCAGTAGCCGTGTTAAACCAGAGATAACACAAGCTAAGGATTTAACCGATGCTGTCTCTGTAAACTTTTCTGGGCCATATGATTTTTCTACAATGGGAATTGTTCGAAGAATTCTTCATAACGATTTTTTTTTAAAATCATGTGCTACTTTAAATTTTTCTCAGATACAATGACATATTACACTTCCATGTTCAATTGTTTCATGATAAAAATTAGAACTGAAAATTTGATGCTCCTTTATCCATCATGCTTAAATATTACCCGTTTTAGTTAAATTGTCTAAATCAAATTTAACTCTGTAACCAATATATTGATAGCCATTGCATCGATAGAGCCCGCCCAGCAATAAGTAATAACAAATGTTTCAAACGAACAATCCTAAACCAGAACCGAGCTAAAAACAGAAAAACCCATCTCATATTTTACCGGTCATATGGGTTATGAACCCGCCTGTAATATCTCTACATATCCTGGGATTGACGCTCTAACCAGTGACTACTTGCGCTCATCCTCTTTTATAAATCTATTAGTATTAAGTCTGGTCATATTAAACACTTTTATTTGTAAATTTCTGTTAAAATAAAAAGCCCCTTCGAGCACATAATACCCTTTCCTTGCAAAATATTTTGAGAAACAATGAAACGGGCAAGACTGCCCTGCGTTAAATAAATTAATAAAGAATAATCTATAAATCATGTTTAATGACAGATGGGAATCATTTTCAACTATTTTAAAGTTCGGAATCAATAATCTATGGGAGTAAAGGCGAATATTGAAGAAATAATCTATTACGGTGCCTTCTTACCTATACCTCCAAAACGCGCTTGAAAAAAAATATATAACAAAATATGTCTTTTAGGTTGTTTAATATCTGTTAAAGATCTTCCATGCCCAGGTACCAAGACTGTCTCTATTCAGATAGAAAGGCCTTCCTCTCTAATTAGAGCAATTAGAAGAGTTATTCAGTTTTATTACTGTTTCAATATTTATTTACATTTTTTCTTAACAGAGGATTTGAAGGGACTCTAAGAGTTATCTATATTTTATCGTATCCTAAGTTTGTCTGGCTATATAGCTATGAAATGAGAGTATTAAAGTTTTTGTGTGGGATTTCGATATTGCCTTAAGAGATATGTGTGGGATTTCGATATTAATATTACACAAGAGATCTGTGTAGTATTTTGATATTGTCACAAGAGATCTGTGTGGTATTTGATATTACCACAAGAGATCTGTGCAGTATTTTGATATTGCCACAAGAAATCTGTGTGATATTTTGATTGCCACAATAGATCTGTGTGGGGTTTCGATATTGCCACAAGAGCATTGCCATGTGAGATCTGTGTGGGGTTTCGATATTGCCACAAGAAATCTGTGCGGTATTTTGATATTGCCACAAGAGATCTGTGTGGGGTTTCGATATTGCCACAAGAGATCTATGGCGAGTTTTGATATCGCCATGTGCGATCTTTATGGATTCCTAAACGAGCTATCACCACAAGCACTGCTGTTCCCCGGGTATCGCGGATCAGTTCGACAGTATCCATGACTGCATACTCATGAAATCTCAAGCTGTGTGGAACTGAAGGTGTCGAGATCACAAAGAACCGTGGTAATTCATATCTTTGGAGTGAATAGACATAAAATTCAGTGAGAAACGCAGCTAAGAAGCAGGAAGAATGTAGCTTTTTAAGAATAATATGGCCAGAATATTGCGATAATTTGGTTTAGACCACGGAAGATTTTTCTTAAATGTAATTTATAGAATATAAACTTTAAGGGTTGCTTTGGTCCGTTTTTTCCTTTCTATGTTTTTTTTTTTTTTTTTTTTGAGCACTTTATTTTTCTAAAATTTAAAGAAGGGAACCACATTCCTGACAAAAATGCGTGACGATCTATGGTACTTAAATTTTAGGCCATTTTTGACTTCTCGTCACAGATACTGCGCCGGCCAGGAGAGCGATTTTCCATGGCCGTGAGCGACTATCACAGATATAGGCCTATTATTAAAGACTTTCCTGCTTTAGCTCTGTATTCCCTGACGGACGCTCAACAGATTTTGACCAAAGATATCTTGACTAATTGTACTAAACAAAATAATACTATCAGGGTAATATCATAGGTCTACTTAAAAAAAAAATTATCATTTTTTCAACCGAAACTGTCATAAAATAATACTATTAGGGTAATATCATAGGTCTACTTAAAAAAAAAGTTATCATTTTCTCAACCGAAACTGTATCAGCCGTTTAGTTATATGACTCGTCCCCTTACAGGAGACTTATCTTTCGAAACAGTTCAAATATATTAATCATGAAAACAAAGTTAGTGAATATTTTGTTCAAAATCAATTTGTTTAAAAATCGAGATATTTAGTTCAAAGTTACCAGACTTTGAAATATTTAGGCTAAGGTTGTCTGTTGTTAAGGAAATCCCTGAGGAGATGGTTCCAAGAAAAACCTCGCGCGTTAGACAAGTAAACATTACTTGAAAAAAAAAAAAAAAAAAAAAGGAGGCACATTGGGCGAGATTTCTTGATTAGTTTAATATCCCCTGAGGTTTTTTGAAAAGTCCGAGAGCCTCTACAGACTTGCATAACAACTAAACCTATTTCAAATTCACTTAAAAGTGAGACACTCCACAGCTGGCTCGTCTGTCATTGTAATTCCATCCACATAATACGAGCTCAAGATCTGAAGTGACGGTGCAATGTTGTGGGCAGTGGCGCAAAACACCTTTCCAAGTGAGATGCATCAGTTATATTATTTTCAGTGTCGATGATGACTTTCTGGCTATTGATATCATGTTATCAGAGAACAAAATAAGGAAAAGGAGATCTGTTCGAAAGAAAGGTTGCTCCTGAAACGCGAAAATTTTCTTTTGACTATGAAGCCATCTTCAATTCAAATATAAAAGTAAAGTTATTGATGAAATTTTTGAAAATTTAAATATCATAATAGGGAATATAGCTGATTCAGTTAAAACGGGTCGAGACTAGGACAAGAGTCTCGCGTCTGAGACAAAAGATGCAAATAATCTTAAAAGCCACACAATCATTTTATCTTGTAAGTGTTTGAGTGAGGATGTGGATATATGCAAGAATGTTTAGAAAAGTAAATTCGGTTTCATGAAGCAGTAAATTAGGATGTTTACAAATACACTTTGCTATACCGATAGCTTTGATTTAAAACATGTAACTTAAAAATATGCGATCCACACTCTCAAAGTAGACAAATCAAATGTCCATTCTTGGCCTTGCGCTACTTTGAAACTGCCAGTTGTCTATCCATCTTGTTCTCCCCTTTGACATCACAAAAGGCTGTTTCGGGGCAAGAAAATCAAGCACCAGGAACTTTTTGATTCCATCAGTATTTTTCATCCACATTTTCATTTCAACATGTCAGTCTACTGAGCTGGATCGGGTTTTATGCAGAGCCAAAGGCTCTCCGTCATGCTACGGACAGAGTTGTTTAGGTAAGTTCCAACCCTACCACCAATATAATCCAGCCGGAAATCAAACCAGCAGTCTCTTGTTGTTTACCCAACGCTTTAACAAAATGTTCTATGGTTGTGCGATATCACGAATCAGAGAGATTGAAATTTAAGTAAGCACATTAATGTTATAATTCAATGTAGGTTAACTGTAGCCCGACACCTACGAAAGACGTAAGACTCAATAATTTTTCACAATTTTCGCCGGCAAACTTGCTTGCCCTCTAGACCTTTATGGCGTGAGTATCTGTGAGTATTTGTCACAGAGACTAGGATAATGGCAATAAACTAGTCATGGTTTCGTTAAACAACAAAAACTGTAACAAATTAAACTGTTTGAACATTTTCCCTAACAGCATGATATATCTGTGAACCAACGCGGTTTATGGCTTATAAGCTTATCTTCAGAGTTCGAAAATGCCAAAAGTCAAAAGCTTAAAAAATATAAATTTAGCAGGTTGGAGTTAAAAGATTTCGATTCATAAAACCACACTGAATGCAATCAGAGAGATTGGCGGGGGTTGATTGTATTTTTGCCTTACGCCAATATCAATATTTATGACATGTTAAACGGCATTTTTGCAAATACTTGAAATTAGATTGATGAGGGTAAGGTTGGGAAGTAATTCACTCACTCTCTCTCTCTCTCTCTCTCTCTCTCTCTCTCTCTCTCTCTCTCTCTCTGTCTCTCTCTCTCTCTCTCTCTCTCTCTCTCTCTCTCTCTCTCTCTCTCTCTCTCTCTCTCTCTCTCTCTTATTTTAAGCACCTTAAAGTAGTAATGAAAGCCCATTATCATCCATGTTCACTATTACATTCACAAAGTTACTGACTTTAGAATAAACCATGATACCCATCATCCGTTTATGCCTGAGACGTTATTGAAAATATGTTTGCACGATGCAGCAATGTGTGTAAATGGAACTTAAAACTTTCGACTCTTAATGTAACACTAGTATTTACTATTTTTCAAGTATTGTTCTAAAATTTCATTATCCCATAGTCACTTAAAACACCTGACACAGCTTTCCTACCCTCCAATGCGCATTAGATTTTTTTTAACAGAAGATTGTCGTCTGGCTCCCTTCTGCTCTGGGAATGCATTGCTCATCTCGTCCGATCCTATGAGATGATTCATCATGGCTGCTTATTGCGCATGCGTATTTTACTTTAAGTTTGCCTGCAAAAAACTGTGTGGGAAGAGCCATCATTATTTTTTTAAAATGCTCTTTAGCTATTTATAAAGTTAAAAAAAAAACTAATGAGTATAAGGCATAAAAAGGGTAATTGGCAAAATAAACACCTGAGGCTAAAATTCTGTGATAAGGAAAATGTTTGATATTTACGGAAGTGGTAAAAATATAACTAGATAATGTCAATCTCAGACCGAAGTAAAGATAGACCAACTATGCTGTAATCACCAACAAGGAGCTCGTTTACCAACAATTAGTTAAGATTCGAATCCCCGGCTCCTTTAACCTAGTTAGCGACGCGGTTCTATACCTTCGCTGTAGCTAAATAGAACACCATAATGATATATTCTTTGAATTAAGAAATTAAATCGATGTTAAAGCGACAATTTTGTTGAACCTTTCTTTTTTTTTTTATTAACACAAAAACTATCTAAATGTAACTTACAACAGACTTTGACAAGGAGAAAAACGCCCGCTTTTGATTTCAAATTTATGTAGAGTCTATCTTTAACAATTTAAAGAAAATCAGAGGCCCAAAATTAAAAGAAAAAAATGTTTGCCTTTACTGCAGTTCTAAAGCCTTCAATGTTTTAATTATCTTCATCATAGCCATAACGGTGGAGTGGTCATTAAGTCTGCTTCGTAATGCATACTGCCGATTGCACAGCTCTCAGGATCTCTTTCCAAAGGTAAGCGGCATTCGTTCTAACTTTGACTTCTTCCTCTCCAAGTCGAGCTCTCTGTTCAGTTCCACAAGAAATTCAGAGAAAATTATCAGTTCTTCAAGGTCAAGGTCGTCGATCCGGACATTTTCTTGAGACACGATCTTTTGAAAAAGCAGAGGGGCTTCTTGAATGAGAAAGTTCAGCATAACTTTGATTAGACGTTGCAGAAACAGGCGGATATCATTAACCACATCAGGTATAGTAGAGGCATTGGTGCGTTTCAACAGTTCTCGGAATCTCTCGTATTCTAAGACACTCTCTCCTCCTGCCAATGCCGCGTTGAGAATAGCGTCACCGTCCTTAAAGTCAATAAGGGGAAGATCTGTTGCAGGAAAGTTTTCGTTCCAAACATACTCCTTGAGTGGTCTATGCTCTCCTGATACCGCCTTACTTTCCAGTCTTTTGTCTCTGAAACGGTATCTCACGTCAGATGGAACAGACATTCTTTCCATGGGCTTTGCAGATATTTTTGTTGAGAAACAGGAAACTTCTTGGCACCTTGACGTCGCTTGACGTCTCGACATTATGTTCAAAGCATCATTGACCACACGTAATTCTAAAAGCAAGCCTTTTGGATCATTTTTCCTTTGTTTGGCCGAGGCTTCTGTTAAGACCGGAAACAATTGCTCTTGATTGTCGCTCTGTCTGGTTTTGCTCCGCTTTTGTGTAAGACCCTTTCTCACCTGGAGCGTACGGAATGTATTAGCTGTATCTTTGATAAAGCCACGACTCCCTGACGGGATGTTACGAGAGGCTCTTAGTGGAGATCTGACATACAGCGACGATGTGAACGAGCCCCGCGTTTTGTACAGTGGCGGTGCTACCACTCCTGTCTTCTGAAGTCTGCCTGCACCGTACTGACGTCCTGATCCAAGAGCAGACGTCACACCATCATACGCTGACAAGGCTGGTGGTAAGAGACTTGTGACCACGAGATAAACCACGAAGGTTACGGTAGGCTGCTTTGTTCTGGTGATGATGCTCATTGTTGATCCAAACATGGAAACAGATGTTGGCGTCTTTATGCTGGAATAAAAACATAAAAGCCTTGTTTCGCTTGTACTGATTGTAAATATATAATTTTATTGACAAACATGAACTCTAATGATGCTGGTAGACAAAATCGCGGTTTATAGAATCTGTCTCTTTCGAAATAGCAATTATCTTCTCTATAGACTTAGCAAAGTAGACAAGATGAGGCTTTAGACTCATCCAGCATCGAATGTGATAACAAAATTTAGGTCCGAGGTAAGCGGTATACAATAATTAAGTAAGCCTAGTATAGAAACCAAATTTTTTAAGAGAAATGCGCTTTTAGAGGAAAACAAAAATGCAAGATTATTTCTCCTCTTTCGGAAGTTTTCACAATTTTCTCTAAACATGAGCTAAAAAAATAGAAAGAAACTTAAGTGAACAAAATAAAATACAGCTTTTACAAAGTCTCAGAGAAAAAATTATTTAAGAGGCTTTAAATGAATAATAATAATAATAAAAATAATAATAATAATAATAATAATAATAATAATAATAATAATAATAATAATAATAATAATATATATATATATATATATATATATATATATATATATATGTACATAAAGTAACTAATACATATCCTAAAAAAGATGTTTTCTCATTTTTCTTTTTATAAGATATACAGCCTTTCAGGTGTAACTAAGTAGTATTTTCTATGGGGGAGGTTCATATATATCTTCGGCCCCTGACACACAGCTAGTCGAGCTGTTGAGCAGATGACAGCATGAAGTGGAATCCACGACCTCAAGTAAAGCTTTTGATGAAGCGTTCCTGCATTCCACAGAAACAAACATTAGATTTATACATGAAGGTGTTAATGCAAAATTTGATGCAACAGTTTTGGAAAATATCGAAGATTCGATCAACAAGAGAACACGTTGGGGATTCATTTTATAAATTGATTAAAACACTGTCGGAACAAGTACAAAGATTGAAAAAAAAAATATCGAAGATTCGATCAACAAGAGAACACGTTGGGGATTCATTTTATAAATTGATTAAAACACTGTCGGAACAAGTACAAAGATTGAAAAAAAAAAGAAAAAAAAATATCGTTTTCTGAGAAAACCCATCATAGACCATACAGTTGTTTTTTTTTTAATTAATTATCATAAATGAAAAAACAAAACAAAACGCACATCCAGTCAGGTTTTAGATAAATTCAGGAGAGAAAAAGACAGAATGTAAAGAGAAACAGAAGAAAAAAAAGAAAAAGGAGAGCAGGGAAAGAGAAAAAGATAGATAGGTCGTAGACAGAGAAAGCGAGAGAGAGAGCGAAAGAGAGAGCGAGCGAGCGAACGAGAGAGAGAGAGAGAGAGAGAGAGAGAGAGAGAGAGAGAGACGAAAGAGAGAGAGAGAGAGAGAGAGAGAGAGAGAGAGAGAGAGAGAGAGAGAGAGAGAAAGAGAGAGCGAAAAAGAGAGCGAGCGAGCGAGCGAGACAGAGAGAGAGAGAGAGAGAGAGAGAGAGAGAGAGAGAGACAGAGAGAGAGAGAAAGAGAGAGAGCGAAAAAGAGAGCGAGCGAGCGAGCGAGACAGAGAGAGAGAGAGAGAGAGAGAGAGAGAGACAGAGAGAGAGAGAGAAAGAGAGAGCGAAAGAGAGAGCGAGCGAGCGAACGAGAGAGAGAGAGAGAGAGAGAGAGAGAGAGAGAGAGAGAGAGAGAGAGAGAGAGAGAGAGCGAAAGAGAGAGCGAGCGAGCGAGCGAGACAGAGAGAGAGAGAGAGAGAGAGAGAGAGAGAGAGAGAGAGCGAAAGAGAGAGCGAGCGAGCGAGCGAGACAGAGAGAGAGAGAGAGAGAGAGAGAGAGAGAGAGAGAGAGAGAGAGAGAAAGAGAGAGCGAAAGAGAGAGCGAGCGAGCGAACGAGAGAGAGAGAGAGAGAGAGAGAAAGCGAGAAAGAGAAAGCGAAACAGAGAGTGAGATAGAGAGAGAGAAAGAGAGAGAGCGAGAGCGAGAGAGAAAGCGAAAGAGAGAAAGAGAGAGAGAGAGAGAGAGAGAGAGAGAGAGAGAGAGAGAGAGAGAGAGAGAGAGAGAGAGAGAGAGAGAGAGAGAGAGAGAGAGAGAGAGAGAGAAAGAGACAGACAGAGCTTCCCACATCCAGTAACATTTTGACGGGTTATCTTTTAACCAGGACGCTAAGTATAATCTTGCTCTTCACCATTTGCCAATATGCTACATTTTTTTTTTCTATCGATAATCTTTGTCTAACTCCGCCCTCCTCCGCTTCCCTATCTATCATGGCGCGCTTTGAATGGCCTGACCAAGAGGCCCGGAGATAAAACTATGTTAAGGTTCTGTCTGGCTAGAGCTGTCCTGCTGTATCTTCACGTGCCATTCCTTCTCTCTAAACGCTTATTTGGCAATTCATTGTTTCTCTGTCTACCTGCCTCTCTCTCTCTCTCTCTCTCTCTCTCTCTCTCTCTCTCTCTCTCTCTCTCTCTCTCTCTCTCTCTCTCTCTCTCTCTCTCTCTCTCTCTCTCTCTCTCTCTCTCTCTCTCTCTCTCTCTCTCTCTCTCTCTCTCTCTCTCTCTCTCTCTCTACCTCTCTCTCTCTCTCTCTCTCTCTCTCTCTCTCTCTCTCTTTCTCTCTCTCTCTCTCTATCTCTCTCTCTCTCTGTCTATCTATCTTTCTCTCTCTCTATCTCTCTATCTCTCTCTCTCTTTCTCTCTGTCTATCTATCTACCTACCTAACTTCTTAACTATTTTTCCTAACCTAGACAGTCTTAAGAATAACAGAATATCGATGAACTAAAAAATGTTCTAAACTTCTATCAGATTTGAATATATCTCGTTATGTTCATACTTTACCCAAACCCACAAACCTTATGAAAGTAAGAAGCCGCCTGTTTTAAAAAGGAGCTGGCGAACTTTTTTTTTTTTTTTTTAAATTTTTTTTACTAAAAACGTTACCGAGACAGAAGTATTCTCAAAGTCACCCATGCCTTTCGACATCCATATACTTTGATATGAAAGTTAAAAAAGCGTATAGAAAGAATAATAATAATATAAATAAAAATAATAAAAATAATAAAAATAATAATAATAATAATAATAATAATAATAATAATAATAATAATAATAATAATAATAATAATAATAATATAATAATGATAATAATAATAATAATAATAATAATAATAACAATAATAATAATAATAATAAAACTAAAATAGCATAGCGTTAACTGTCTACACTAAGTACTTTTGAAAAAAAAAACAATCCTTACAAGCACTCAATATTACGTAGTTTTGAAAAAAAAATGGGAGCCATAGTTTTTCCCATGCAAAACGTATTTTTAGGCTCTTTCCGCTGGATTTCATAGCCTCGTGAAAAAGAGTCTTAAAGGGTCCTAAAACAATGTGTAAATTTTCACAATTAGACGATTTCACATATTGATCGTACACTGTTACTCCGCCCAGCCTTGAGTCAATTCCAACTAATTCGTCGAAATGTACAAAGAGCAACAGTTGTTATTAAATTAGCATGCTTCGCGCCGTCCTTGAAGTAAACACCTCATGTGAATTATTATGGTGTGGAATGCGATTGCACTATTATATAAAGATAATTGGTTTTGGGATGGTTATCACTTGATAACGTGAAGTAGATAGAGAGATCAATGCAGCTCCTAGCTAGAGGAGGATTCCAATTCCAAAACTTTAGATCACAGACCTGGTGTAAAGCTCTATTTAAACATGCTTTCATGGCTGAAATTACAGAACTTTGTCATAAATCTGTCAGGCCAAACTAAGCTTAGAGTTGGCTTTATAAACTTAATAATTATGATAACATGGTCGTCTCTGTCGCCCTGACAAACGAAACCATGGCAATGTTACACTTCCGGGCTATGTGTGAAATTGATGCAACACAAAATCTTACCTCCAGGATCACTGAACAAAATATACTGTGAACGTCATCATGCAAGTCTGAAACGTTTCCAGTTTATATTGCTATGATGGTGAAGTCACCGGGGAAGGATCTGCATAAAAACACACAAAAAGAAAGAATTTTTGAGCGTTGATCTCATCGAAAGGTTTGATATATTGATATATTCCATTCTGTACTTATCCATTGTCGGCTGAAGAATGAAGATCAGTCCATTGAATGATAAATCTTTAAAAAACCCTTGGTTTCATCTATTCTTGTCTGAAAGGAAATAAATTGCTTGGCGAGATTTCGTGTTATGATAAAAACTGGGCACATGATTTTTTTTGTCTACAAAGGATTCTATTGTACAGATATAGCCTAACTTTGTGCATGTACTGAAATACACCTAGTCCCCCACAAAGGGCAAGTTTTCTGAAACGGACTCTATCTCCTTATATAACTTTGTTAAAGAAAATGAGAATGACGACGTGCTTTATCTAGTTTGTGCAAAAATCATTGAAAAGAAACTCTATAATCGAATCACTCAGACTTTCAGAAACAATTGCTTTTTAGTTCCTCAACGGCAAATCTGAAGAGATGTTGACATTTCTACTTACGGAGCAGTAAAATATTAAATCAAATCCTTGCATTTCATGAGACAAATCTGACTGCGCTAAAGTAAAGATGGAAATAATTTGGACGCTATGCAAATCGGTTTCTGTTTTATCACGAGACTTTATGTGATTTGAACGGCTTCAGCTTCTGAGTGATCATCCAATGTGTTAGATCTATAATATTCAAGACACTTGACGGCGAAATGCTGTTGTGCTCTGGAGCTAAGGAGAATAATGGGGAGAAAGGTGAATAGATAGAATTAGAGAGATAAGGAACGATATTTATTTTAAGAATGAGAGTGAGTGAGACAGACAGACATTAAGAGGGAGAGAGAGACAGAGAAAGACAGACAGACAGACAGAAAGAGAGAGATAGGGATGGAGAAAGAGATTGAGAGAAAAAGAAAGTAAAAGAGGAGACGGCCAGAAGCAGAAGAAGAGAACCAGTAAAATAACGACAACGGGCAAAGAAAACAAAAGAGACGCTGAGAGAATTAAAGTAACCGATAAATAGTCTAATATACAGAAACATTATAGAGAGAAAGATACAGCAAAAAAAAAAAAAAAAAAAAAAGAAATCGAAAGAGCAGGAAGATAGGAAAAAAAGAGAGGTAACAAAATGCTAGTAGGTTCAGACTGCTTTGAGTTTATCTCTGTTTATTCTACTTGTGTAAGTAATCTTGCATAATCTTTTAATAATAATAAAAAGAAAATAAATCCGACAACCGATCAACGAAACATCAGGAAATAAACAAACAGTGAAACCACTTATAAAAAAAATAATTAAAAAAAAACCCAATGAAAACAATCAACAGTAATCAACAAATGGAATGAACGGATCTTTAAAATAATCGATGAACCAATCTACAACACATTTTCAATGCTTTCCGTTATGGATCAAACGCTTTGCTCTTCAATGAAATTTTCCCCTTAGAATGTTATGTTAAATATCTTAAAGCCCACATCATTACCCATCACCCCAGACCTCGAATAAACGATGGCTTTTTTTTACTTTCATTGTTTTTATGGTGTCTGGTGGATCTACCCTAGTTTTCCTGACCCTCAAATGATGTGTAAAATTTCGTTACAACTGTTGTTTTCATCGTGAACAAATTGGAAGGAAGTAAGTGTAGTCAATATTGTGTACGCTACTCACTTCTTAACATTGCCTTGATTCTAACGAGTGGGCAAACTCGAGGTGGATGAGATTGAAATTGAGGAAGAAAAGAGAGAAGGAGAGGGACAAAGATAGAGACAGTGGAGAAGAAGAAGAAGAAGAAGAAGAAGAAGAAGAAGAAGAAGAAGAAGAAGAAGAAGAAGAAGAAGAAGAAGAAGAAGAAGAAGAAGAAGAAGAAGAAGAAGAAGAAGAAGAAGAAGAAGAAGAAGAAGAAGAAGAAGAAGAAGAAGAAGAAGAAGACGAAGAAGATGAAGAAGAAGAAGAAGAAGAAGAAGAAGAAGAAGAAGAAGGAGAGAGAAAGAGAGAGAGAGAGAGAGTGAGAGAGAGAGAGAGAGAGAGAGAGAGAGAGAGAGAGAGAGAGAGAGAGAGAGAGAGGTTTATTTGCATCTTTAATTGAGTGATTGTTGATAACTGGGTGGGTTTTTTTTTGTTCTTTGGAGGATTTACTTGTTCAGTTAGTTGGTTGGTTGGTTGTTCTATTGATAGGTTGTTTAGTTGGTTGAGTTAGTGCTTGGATGGTTGATGGCTTGGTTAAATGATTTTATTCATTTATTAGTTAACCCACTCATTCGATGATAAGACTGTTCCTTTTTTTTACAAATTCAACCGAACCAAAACGGTGCTCTATCGTCTGATGTTTCAAAAATAAACACAACACAAAAATTTCATAATCATTTTCTAAAACTTTTTTAGAGTATTTTAAGAATCCAATTTAAAGCAGTGGCGGCTTGTCTGTTTGTCATATTGATGGCAGAAGCTGAAGCCCACAGTGACTTAAAAAGTTCTATAATTTACAACATCAATTCATTTTCTGTTATTTTTTCGTTGTTCGAGACATCAAACCTAGACAAGAACATAAACCAAAAAAAAAAAAAAAAAAAAGTATTCAAAAAATAATAATAATAAAAAAAATACTTATATCGAAGGTTACACACATCGTTCCCATATGCTGAACAAAGCGAAAGGGACCACACCTTACACCAAGAAATCTTCATATAAAACTGTTTGAAACAGATGGCACTTACTAAAATAGAGTAGCTACAGTTCTTCTGATTATAATCTTCCTTTCATGTTAAGTGTATTATGAATGATATTCGAATTTTCCATTTCAGAATCAATGATTTTACAGTAGCATTATCCCACAAACATATATTTTTTTAAATAAAATAATAAAAATTGGTGGTTAGCATATTCTAAGTCACGCATCTCTGCTTTGTTGGTTGGTAGATTCTGATCTTGCAGCCTCTACAGACGATTAGCTGCAGCTGGTGAGCACAGCTTTTCTTCCGCCCCAGAGGCGACCACTAAGTGCGATTTCGTTGTAACCTCTACAGCCTCAGAGACTTCCAGGATGACCCTTATTTGATACTATCCGACCCCTCCACTAGATGTTCCAAGCCATGATTCAAACCCTCAACAAAGTTAATGACAGCCCAGCCTTGCCAGCTGAGCCACTTGGTACCTCAAATCACACGTCTATAAAACAGGAAGACATAGACCAATTTGGATCTAAATCTATTTTTGCCTCCGTGCGTATTAAAATGACCCAAGAATAAAATTCTCATCTGGCTGAGGACATCCACCCAAGGCAGGCTCTGACTTGAGAAAGGTGGAGCGCATGAAATACCCCTTAGGTCTCTAGATAATATGCGTCAGAAATTTCGGAACATTAAACGGTTTCTCTCGGCAACTATATTTTACACCCAAAATTAGCTTAGATCACATAGGTATAAAACTGAATGTATATATATATATATATATATATATATATATATATATATATATTTATATATATATTAATTTATTGAATATAATATTGATGGTTTAAAGTAAATTGAAAACCAAACCAGTACAAAATTAAATTAGGCAAAAATAGAAATAAAAAAAACAGGAGTGAAAAACAATCTGGATCTAGATCTATCACCTTCTGGCCGTAGATTTCTCTCTCTCTCTCTCTCTCTCTCTCTCTCTCTCTCTCTCTCTCTCTCTCTCTCTCTCTCTCTCTCTCTCTCTCTCTCTCTCTCTCTCTCTCTCTCTCTCTCTCTCTCTCTCTCTCTCTCTCTCTCTCTCTCTCTCTCTCCCTCTATCTCTATACCCAGAGTTGCCAGATGTAGATTTTTCGTCTGACAATCCACTAGTATAGATCTGGAGGTAATCAAGATTATGCTAACAGTGCGAAATCTAGAAGAAGAACTTAACATTCACCCACTTTAGGACAACTCGATCGCTATTATAGGCCTAAATTTAACAATCACTTCTAATCTAGTTTAAAAAAAGCTTGGACTGCACTGATGCTTTCTACGTCTACCGTTTCAACCCTATGGGAGACGTTACTTTGGGACACCAAGTACTTTTCTTTGTGTACCGTAATTAAAAAAAATTAATGTCTCTATCCTTTTGCATTTAAGCTATCTGCCAAATTTAGGTCTAACCCGACGTTAATAATCAAGAAAAAAGGGATATAATATGAAAACCTTGGTGTCAATAATAAATTGAGATTCTCGAAATGTAAAGTTTTCAATAAAGTTGGAGAGCAGCCTACTAGTGTACTACATTACGGTTTGTGGCGGATATTTTGTCATTTCTTAAAGTTTGTGTTACTCTAAAAGCATCACAATCATTGTATTTTTTACTGTGTGGAGTTTTGATTTCTCGATCCACCTAAAGCTATGCGAGTATCGATGCAAATTCTGGGATTTAAAAAAAAAAGTGGGAAGATCCTAGCTGGGATCACCTAAGTGAAACTGCCCAAAATTTGGATGTTCTCATGTTCAAGGACACTGAAAATGATCATGGAATGGAATGAAAAACTGATTTTACATCTATTTACTCATTAAACTTTAAGGTACCCTAACTATGTTTTAACCAAACAAACCACACCAAAGAAATATTTGGCTTACAATAAACAAGGAATCTAAAAAATTAGATTATGGTCGAATAAGTTTATAAAAATATCAAGATAAATTAAAAATACATAAAAATATAAATAGACAATATCAATCTTACAACATAATTACTGTGGGACAAAATATGTTAATAAAATATTCGACAAGAACAGGAAAAAAATTATGGCTGGAACACTTGCAAGCGCATAGTGACGTAGCCCCAGTTACTTCAATTAATAAATTAAAAAAAATGTCAAATAGACAAAAGCTTTATGATTAAAATTGAAAGTATTGTTTAAAATTAAGTACGTGGACTCCATTCATTTTCAAAGCAAAAGGGGACAGACCTGTGCGAAATTAGTTAGAAATTAAGAACTCTCGTTAACATCTCAGAAGAGGACTGGTCAGAACGCTGCGTGAAAAACTGGACCATAAGACCAGGGTTGATAGTTTGATACTGCGTCAGATCCTGCCCCACGCCTTTTAGCCTGTCAACACTTCATTTGTAAATAGATTCGGTGCTCCATAAAATGTTTACTTGTCAACACTTCATTTGTAAATAGATTCGGTGCTCCATAAAATGTTTACTTGTCAACACTTCATTTGTAAATAGATTCGGTGCTCCATAAAATGTTTACTTGTCAACACTTCATTTGTAAATAGATTCGGTACTCCATAAATGTTTACCTGTCAACACTTCACTTGTAAATAGATTTGGTACTCCATAAAAGGTTTACCTGTCAACACTTCACTTGTAAATAGATTCGGTACTCCATAAAATGTTTACCTGTCAACACTTCACTTGTAAATAGATTCGGTGCTCCATAAAAAGTTAACCTGTCAACACTTTACTTGTAAATAGATTCGGTACTCCATAAAATGTTTACCTGTCAACACTTCACTTGTAAATAGATTCGGTACTCCATGAAATGTTTATATAGTGAGTCGCGCGCTAGGCCAAGAGGTCAGGCGGAAACACAAAAATGGCAGAAAAGGTGTGGAAGTGACTGTAAAATGTGAGAAAAAAATTAACCAATTTTGAATCTGTTTTTATTTAAATTATGATGACTCCTATTTTAGATCTTCCTGATGTTTGTTATACCTTAACAATTGTGAACTTAGAAATCACAGGTCAGATATGGAAAAAGCACTCCCAGATTCTTTTTCCCATTTCATTGGTATTGTGGGTTTTTTTTATTTGCTTGCTCTGTCTTCATTTCAACTCTCCTTGATTCTCTTTCCCCAGTTTAAATGTTCTTGTTTTGCGGTTTTTGTCTTTTCTCCTTTTCTTTATTCTATTTTTACCCACAATGTCCTCTTCCTTTTTCGTCTTAGCATTTTTCAAATTGCCTCTGCAACTTTTCGTCTTTTGGTGCACTCTTTAATTACTATATTGCCCTACATATTTTAGGAAGTACAATTTTCGATTATTCTATCCTCAATAACGTCACTGCTACGACACACCAGATGTTTCATAATATTATATCTACATTGCTTTGTTATTTACAACTACAATAAAGTGAATTTATTTAAGTTTGTAGCACTTCTTTTTTCACCCTCTCCCTCGACCTTCATCTTAATTTTGTAGAAGAAAAGGTTTGGATTTGGGAAACTAAAAGAAACTAAATATTTTTTGTTTAATCAAAACTAAAAAAAAAAAAAGACCCATAATAGTAACTGCGCTAATTATTCACTCTAAAATCAATCTTTTGTTTTGTTTTTTAATTTCAATTCCTAAATCTACTTCATAAAAAGGAAACAAAATTAAAAAAAAACCCGAAGCAAAAAAAAAAAAAAAAATTCTAAACGTGTCATTTTAATATTTAAAAATCTTGTTGGTGTTTCTAGATTAATGCCTCAGAATATCAGCCTAAATCCTGCTCAACACAAATGCTTCATAATAATGAATATTCCGAGATATCATAATTCACTGTAACAAAAATACATAGGCATACAATTCATTTGCCACGACAAAAGACGCGAGGTTAAGAAAGAAAACTGAAAGAGAAAACTATATAGAGAGCTGCAGTTGCGATTGTTAGGACACTAAAAGTGAGTTGCGCATGTAAATTGTTTGAAATTATTAAAAAAAAATGCGAATAGATAGTTAGATATTACTCTCAACATTGATTTAGCGGTTTTTTTGCTAATAATATTATTGATATGATTATGATTATTATTATTATCATTATTATTATTATTATTATTATTATTATTATTATTATTATTATTATTATTATTATTATTATTATTATTATTATTATTATTATTATTATTGTTATTCTTATTATTGCTATGATTATTACCATTCCTATCATTTTACAATATACGCATCAACTTTTACAGTATTTTATTATCAATCATGACAATGATGACGACAATGATCAGAAAAATAAAAAATCTTGAAAAAAAAAAAAAAAACCCATTTCAAATAAGACAATTCTTACGCAGAATCCTCCTTTGCTTTAACAAATCTTTGCTTTCGTTACAGATATGGACACAAACATAGCTTGTTAAAGTAGTTACGTAGTTCTTTATCATCTACCTCAACTACATATTCAGAAGATCTTTGAGTTATGCACAGTGTACCTCACTCTCACTTACACATTATTGAAAAAAAGAACCGTCACTGTTTACAAAAATATCCATTTTTTTATAGAAGCTGTGTAGCCGAATCATTTCCTGCAAAACGCTTTGAGTTACATTAGTTTCTCTCACGCGCTGGAAAAGAAGAGATCTGAAGTGAAAACACTTTGTTTAGTCTAAATAATAAACGGGTCACCTCTATTAGCTTCCTATGTAGAGTTGTCTCGGAATAAAATTTCCTTTGGGACACCTGGGCCGAACCAGCGCATCTACCATAATTCACCATAGACAAAAGGTTAGATCCTCCCCTATCCATTGAAATATAAATTACTGCGGAGAAGAGGGACAGAACAGAAGCATCCCCAAAAGCGCTGCCCCAAAACAAATTGCTTTTTATTTTCTTCCTTTATGTCGTTGCTGTAATTATCCATCTTTGTTTTCTTCCTATTCTCACACCTTTTTTTAACAACCTTTATTTTCTGTGGGGACTTAAGATAAATCAATTTTATGTTATATTCACAGCTTTTGTGGAATTGACTCAAGATTAAGAGCATAACCGAATCCATAAACAAAGTGAAAGGTCAAAAGATTTGGGGAAAAAAAACAAACCTGATTGAGCTTTAATTTCCACAACAGATCTAGCAGATAGAATAATCCTTTAGCACTTATCACGCCTCTTTTTTCATTTATGCTACACGATTGAATTAATCTTAAACTTTACCGCCATCTTAAGGAACATCTAAAGGGCCGATAGATCTAACTCTTGTGGGGTTTTAGAAATATACACTATATATATATTGTTGAAATGTTCATTCAGAAAAAAACAAAAACGTTTTTTTCTCCTATAATTTGAGGGGAGGGAATAAAAACATTTTGCTTCCAGGTTTGAAACTAGGACTTCATGCCATTAACTACATGGCACTCTGCAATTACTTAGTTTAACAAATGTCCAAAACCGTTTCGAAGGAAGGCTTTATTAAAAAAGATTAATGCAGTCTAGATATGGGGAGAATATATATCCATTGATTACAATGGCTTTACCTTTGTATTACACTAGTAAAAGGAAGATAAAATTCCTTCGAAAAAATGTTTCGTTTGAAAGCAAATTAACTACACTATTTCATATTATTTCTGAGACAAAAAAAATGTTATATCTGTATGATTGATAGTTTTAGAAGTGTTCATAATTCTTCTTGAAACTTTTAGCATGAAAACGCTCTACCAAAATGCAGTGTGATTTAGCCAAAAAAAAAATTGCCGTTGTTGGTACATACGCGTACATAGTGGTAGTGGTAGTAGTAGTAGTAGTAGTAGTAGTAGTAGTAGTAGTAGTAGTAGTAGTAGTAGTAGTAGTAGTAGTAGTAGTAGTAGTAGTAGTAGCAGTAGTAGCAGCAGCAGTAGTAGTAGTAGTAGTAGTAGTAGTAGTAGTAGTAGTAGTAGTAGTAGTAGTAGTAGTAGTAGTAGTAGTAGTAGAAGTAATAGTAATAATGGTAATAATAATAATAATAATAATAACAATGATGATGATAACTATAGCAACCAAAAAAAAAAAAAACATAGCATATTTTAAAGTCCTTTAAATCCACTGTTCTGAATGTTATTTTCGCGTGTTATATGGGCTTAACTCACTCTCATAGTCAGAACATAATTATACCCACAGACTCTTCTGTGTACATATTTTGAACATTTAAAACTAGGACTCAAAGATCAGTGCAGTAAAAATCCCGTGAAAAAGAAGATAAGCACCACATAGAGAAAGACAACAACACAATAACTCTGATAAGGAAAGGCAATATATAAAATATAAACAATGACGCTTCTGTAAACTGGATTTTTCAAGAAGTGCTACATATGGAAACATGGCATAAAGAAATGTTGGATCGGGATATTTTAGGAGCAGTCTCTAGTGGGAGTTATAACTCACTGCAGGAGAAGGATAATATCATAAAGCTTTTCTAGGGTTACAAGTTGTGTAAAGTGCATGCTGGCGCTATTTATTTAGACAGAATATTTACAAACAATCGTCAATACAATCTCCAGCAATATTTGTATTAAAACAATCAACCATTAAGTTAACTGTAGCTTTCCTTAAAAAAAAAAACAAAAAAAAAAAAAATGAAAGTACTACAATAGGTTTTTTCCGATCATTTTAAGGAACATATTACCATTAAAACCAGTTTTACGTCTCTGTTACAATACAATTGAATTAAAGATCTGGTCAATTCAGTCTGAAAACTGACTCCTCTTCGGGTGTTAGGCTCAAAAGAGAAACGCTAAATCAGGAATCTGATTTGATAACTACATACTATCATGTTCACATTTTACAGAATTATATCACTGAAAACTTTTTCGAAATTTCTCTGAATATCGACAAGAATAAGAAACGCTGAAAATAAAAGAGAAAATATTGCTCGTGGTATTGTTACAGCAGGTAACACATTGGAAAAATAACAAAACTGCAAACTATGCGTACTGCAATAAATCAGTTAAGCAATACCTGAATAGATAACGAAAAATTACTACAAGAGTAATCAACATATCTATCTAGCTTTCCCCTATCAGATATTATCGTTCGACGAAAAAAAAAAGATGAGCAGGCTTAGACCAAAGGTAACGGATAAATAAATAAAAATTTCCGGAAGCGAATTTCTTTGGATTATTTTCTAATGGTTGAAGTGAATACGCTTACTTTGCTTTGAGAACAGAAACTTGCGCACATCGAAGTTTAACGTCATGACTTATTTTGTTGAGAATCAAGCGCTCACAAATATCAATGTGAGGCATCGATTACACCAAGAACTATTAAAGAAACACCTCAATTCACGGATGTACTATATGTCATTTAAATTATCCACGATTTGTCATCAGGCTGTTGCTATATTATCCTCCTATGAAACATGGATAAAGCCAAACCCTTCTCAGTAGACCATAATAAATAACAAAATCGTCCCTCTACTGTGTATCCCATTAGGCCATAAGTTTGGTTCTTTTTTCATCAGCTACGAACAAAGTAAAACATTGGGGGGGTGGGGGGTAGGGGAGGGAGAGAGAGAGAGAGAGAGAGAGAGAGAGAGAGAGAGAGAGAGAGAGAGAGAGAGAGAGAGAGAGACAGAGACAGACAGACAGACAGACAGAGAGAGACAGAGAGAGAGACAGAGGGAGACAGAGAGAGAGAGAGAGAGAGAGAGAGAGAGTGAGAGAGAGAAAACAAGAAAACAGAGTAATTCCTAGACTGGCCACGAATATAACTAATAATGTCTATTTCTCTGACAGGTCGTGGAAATTACGCTGTCCGAATATTTGGGCTCGAGTCAGCTTGACTTGAAATGCTTGCTTGGAAAAACGATTCAAAACTTTGTTCAAAATGGCTGCATTTGTGGATTTTAATTAGATTGCCTTTTGTTTTACATGGTTGAAAGTACCACAGTCAGTTTGGGATTTCCTTAACAATAACAATAGTAACGAAAACTTGCATAATCATATTTTACTATCTCAATAAGCATTGCGGTTTTTTATTGTCTTTAATTAACAGAATATTGTCGATATAAAATAAAATTTTCATTACATCTTTTACTTATTTTGTGATTATTTATTTGCCACATATATATTTGATTATCAGCATAACTTTTTCTTCATATTTCACAAGTCCTGCTCAGAATGACAAGTTTTTAAAAAGTTAACAACATTAAACTATCCTATGAAAAATGTGTTCCGATTGTCTTTCTTACATTATCTGCTGATTAATTGTGCAACATATCATTTGTTTTTGTATAACATTTTTGAGGAACTTAAAGGTCGTGAAATAACCAGAGAAAATAACGTTCTATAATGCAGACTCGTAAACATACGAAGATTGAAAAAAAGAAAACCCCCAAGTTTTTTAAGCTTATCAGTTTATATTGGCGCTAGTGGCAGGATCTGTTTTCACATTATAAAACCATTTCGCTTTGACTGCTTTGTCTGATCAGTGCAAAATTGTTTGACTTAGAAATGGTTTAAATAGGATAGAATTTACAAAACAATGACATAAGAAACTCATATGATCAAAATACCTTGACGGTTTCATGTCTACTTCTATTTATCATGTGTTGCCTCTCCAAGAAGTACTTAGTAATAGGATTCAGCTTTTTTTTTATTTTTCTCTTAATGAGGTGACATCTACGAATTGAAACCTTATATCACAAAAAAAAAATAAAAACAAATAAAAAAAGCTGTTAAAAACGCTAAATAGATGCAAGAGGCTATTATTACAATTAAAGAAAAGCCTGTACAATAAATAACAGATGCAGGACCTTTTGAACTCCTCATCAGTGGACATCCAGCACTCAGCTTGAGCTTTTACATTGTTTAGTTTTCAATTTGAGCAAAATCAGTCATAGTTATTCAGTAAAAAGAAAATTATCTTGGAAGAGTTAAATATAATCTGCGATGCAAGTTTCCCCTTTCCGCTCTGATTATTGTGAATATCAAACTGGCACTTACTTTTACATAGGCTACTAATCTGGTCTTAGCTAATTGGCATTCAATAGTTTAAGAAAATCTACCTCTGGTTTAGGGTCATTGTTTTGTAACCGTTTTATGACTCCACTATTAAGATTCAGTTTAACTTCAGATGCTGCTTCCATTTCTAAGTGCAACATAGATCCAATATTGTTGGTTCGCAAAAATTAGATGAAAATTCGGAAGTATTAAGATTTGTATGCACAATATTTAAGAGGAAACGTAGATACAAAATGCTTCGTTTTTTTTCTCACCTATAAGCTATATTCAAAATGTGATTTGATATATTAAGTCACTTAGACGTACGTTTTTGTAGTTTGATCCGCTATTTTTTTTAAACAATATAAACAGCCACAAAATATGATGGGGTTAGTTTTGAAACATTGATTTTCCTTTCATTCTGCACACGAAATAATATTGAATAACATTAATTTTACGCCAGACAAAATCGTTACTCTAGACACAGTTTTGCGGCAATGTTGGGCCAATTTTACAGCAGATTGCGCACAGACACTACCGGAAACTTTTAGATTTCCCAAACAGTGAATTCATGACATGGACGTTCTGCGTGAGGACAAATCAATGTTAGATTTGATGAGCTTGGACTGTGCCTGTCCCTCTACAAGCCACGAGATGCGAGGTGAAGGCCGCAGTTGGAAGGCAAGTTCAATATTTAACGGATAAAAACGACTTGGTTCGTTAAGGTTTACGCTGTTGTAGATATTCAAAGTTGCTTGAAAAAGACTGTGGGATGGTAAATCTATAATAAACAAATACTTTGACTACACTAAGTTAACAAAGTTATTCTATTCTACATTATTTTTGCATTCTGTTCTGTTCTTTTTCTGCTTTAATCGTTTCCTCTGCCCGACATTCTTTTTATAAGTTTATCTGAATTTTCTGGTCGATTGCTCCTTCTCTTATTTAGCGTTAGCGTCTCTCGTAACTCATTCTTTTTTTTATTTCGTAACTTTAGTTCTTTCTCAAATTAAACATTTTTTTTTCTTTGCAGCTCGTTGCATCTGGTAAACTAACCAATCTTTACCCGTGATTCTGCTCACACAGGCAAAGAGAATCATTTATGTTCTTGTCTTCTAATGAACGAAAATAACTTGAGTGAGAGTCAGGCTTTGCTGCAGCTTAGAAATGGATAGCCTGACTGCGCCATAGCAAAGTTTGTGATTTGATAATGTGTTGTTGTTTTTTTTTTCATTTTTTTTTCTTTCCGTGCGAATTGTTTGCTCATTTATTTCAATTACTTTTATAGCTTGCCTAGATCAAGTTGATCTCAGAATTGATTTGGATGACAAATAAAGCCTCTACTGAGCAGGACGGAACTGGAAAGACGAGCCTGCAAACTTACCCATCAAACTCTTTTTTAAAAGATAAAGAGTGTTTGCTTGATAAAAGCCGTTAATTCTCTTTTCCAAGATAATTAGATAAGTCAAAATGTTACACAACATCTTTTTTTAACTCAATTTAAAGAAACCACGATAGTTATTCTGAACTTATCTAAAAGTAAGTGTTGATAGTTACTTTCTTTTCGGCTGGAATACTGGCTAAAACGCAATTTTAACTAGCTTTAAAAAAAGGTTCACAAAATATTGCAAGTTGTACGGAATAATAGCCATACATAGACATTAAAACAAGCTCAAAATCTTAAATGCCTTTTCAAAAGCTAGAAACTATAGTTCCAAAACATTCAGTAAAATTTTACTTGAATTACATTATGTATTTCTATGCATACACAAAATTATATACCCTGAATAAAAAAATAAAAAAATTTTTTTTTTACCACTTTGTGTTATTTATACTCCCTTTCAATTTTATCGTTCAAAAGTTTCGATTATAATCAGCATGTGAACCTCTGTATGTTGGTTTCAGTTCCTCTTGAATTGTCTGATGAAGACTTAAACCTTTATTGTTTTGTCACATATAAAGCTTCACTATTCCAGTTTATGTTTGTTTTTTGTTTACTGTGCCTCGAAACAATATATCAAGCTCTAAGGCAACATTCAATCTCAATTAAGCTACTCCTTCCCCTGTTCTTCCTTGTACTACTACTACTACTACTACTACTACTACTACTACTACTACTACTACTACTACTACTACTACTACTACTACTACTACTACTACTACTGCTGCTGCTGCTGCTGCTACTGCTGCTGCTACTGCTACTACTACTGCTACTGCTACTACTACTACTACTACTACTACTACTACTACTACTACTACTACTACTACTACTACTACTACTACTACTACTACTACTACTACTACTGCTGCTGCTGCTGCTGCTGCTGCTACTACTAGTGCTACTGCTACTACTACTACTACTACTACTACTGCTACTGCTACTACTACTACTACTACTACTACTACTACTACTACTACTACTACTACTACTACCACTGTCACAACCACTACTACTACTACTACTACTACTACTACTACTACTACTACTACTACTACTACTACTACTACTACTACTACTACTACTACTACTACTACTACTACTACTACTACTACTACTACTACTACTACTGCTGCTGCTGCTGCTGTTCCTCGTACTGCTGCTGCAGCTGCAACAACAACAACTATTGCTATTACTACCACACGCACTACCATAATGCATCTATTACTACTACTACTACTACTACTACTACTACTACTACTACTACTGCTGCTGCTGCTGCTGCTGCTGCTGCTGCTGCTGCTGGTGGTACTGCTGCTGCTGCTGGTACTGCTGCTGCTGCTACAACAACAACAACTATTGCTACTACTACCTCACGCACTACCATAATGCAACTATTACTACTACTACTACTACTACTACTACTGCTGCTGCTGCTGCTGATGGTACTGCTGCTGCTGTTACAACAACAACAACAACAACTACTGCTACTACTACCACACCCACTTCCATAATGCAACTATTACTACTACTACTACTACTACTACTACTACTACTACTACTACTACTACTACTACTACTACTACTACTACTACTACTACTACTACTACTACTACAACTACTACTACCACTATTCGACCCTGTTACGTTTATAATATATCCAGTAAAAGACAGGTTTCTTTTTAAATCTCTCTCTCTCTCTCTCTCTCTCTCTCTCTCTCTCTCTCTCTCTCTCTCTCTCTCTCTCTCTCTCTCTCTCTCTCTCTCTCTCTCTCTCTCCCTCCCTCTCTTATCAGTGTTCAATAATTTGGCTTACTCATTGAAAAAATATATGAAAGGAAAATTATCAACTCACGCGTGTAATTATTAATCAACTGTAGCCCGCTAAGTTTGTGATCTCAGCCTATTTCAATATATATTTGTGACTCTTTTCATATCATGTAACCGGTGTGTACCTTTACCAATGATCTGGACTCGACAGAGATAGGAAAATAAACAATAAAGTGACACAACCAAAGCATTTTTGCTGTAACCAATTAGCAAGTGGCCTTAGACGTTTACGAAAAGTTTCATGTTTTGAAATATATTATAGGCTCTTTCCAAGATCATCGTCGGGGCGTTGTTAGGTTCGAGTTGGCATCCATGATGCAGACTACTCGTTTTGTTTTGTTTTTTTGTTTTTTTTTTACACCAGGTTAAGTCTGTATCTAAGCCTTACGATCATTGTTCTGAAATATCCAGCGTTCTTTAACATCTGGATGAATTGTGCAAGTAAATGGATAACAAGGTCTGAAGAAGTATGATCTACATGTGGATTCAGTCCAATGGAGTATCGAATTTTTCACTGATGTTAAATTATTTTGAGTAAAATAAAATCCGATGATCTCTGAGATGAGCCTTCAAGTCTTTTGGGACGACAAAGTGACTTTTAAAAATTTACGTGCATTTTTCTTTTCTTCTTCTTTTTTTTTTTTTTTTTTTTGCAAACTGTCTAACCTTTTCTATAAAATAACATGACGAAGTGTATGGCTACTAAGAGGGCTGTAGGGCAAATTTTGTGGGAATTTCATTACATCATCACATTGTCTAAGTGAGGAGTTTAATCAGACTGGAAAAGGTCACTCCAATTTCCTGCCCAGCACTAAGTTAGGTAAAGGAAGACACCGGAGTTATACCATGGAGGCTTGAAAAGACACCTTTATTTGAAAAGAGTCAATTAGATCTACACAGCAGCTGGCATTGAAGGACATTCCACACCCAGCTTAAAGCGAAGCTCCTCCCATGCTTGTTTTAAAGCGCTTTGGAAACTTAGAAAAAGAATAAAAAAAAACTTACCTTATTGCCACTGGCTGATGCTTGCAATTTTCCTGTTAAATACTTAAAATCTTCACAACAGTCTAATGATATGCAAAACCGTTTACATAGGTAGCTAATACAGATTGATAAATATAATTATGCACTTTGCACTCAAAATGCAAAACGGTTTATCAGTGGCATTAACAGCGATTGTCGTTTCTAGAAACACCCGGCTAAGCTTTCATGTAAAAAGGATGACTGTGTGTTTACTTTGTGGTAGAAAATCAACTCTAATAGGGCCATTAAGAGCCAGTTCAAAACGCCTGCTATTGCTAAATGAGTGTGGAGTGCTATGATGGCACTGTTGTAAACGGGTCATTGATATAAATCCATCAAGAGAGCTAAAAAATTTATACCTGCTCTAGTCTCTTTTGACTTATTTCGACCCACACAGGTTGTTTAGGCTCGCTGCGATATTTATATAAATGACAGATTCATGAATCCAAACAAAACAGAATGACGTCATAAAATCATTTCTCAGAAAATTGATATATAAAACCAAATGGTATTAACAGTACCCATACATGTCTCACCTCCATAAAATTATACTGAAGATCTAATTAAAAAAAATAAAAGCAAAAAACGGAGTCAACTAAAATCACATTGATCTGGACTTTTATATCTATCTCCCTCCAAATATCGGAATTTCCAAATATGCAGTTTGATGGGTTTCAATTGACTGATAATTTAAAGGATTTTTCGCAGAATATCCTGAGACGGAAATATAAAACGAGTGATTCGACATTAACACATTTACACTTCATGAAGCAACCAGTTCAAGGTATAAACTGCTTGCGTTCAACTTTGAAATGTGCATCTTTCAGAGCAAAAATTCTTCGTGAGCACTTACGTTTATACTTCAGTAATCCTATTCTATATATAGTATTTTCTTGTGTACAAAAATGTTTTTGCTAAAAGTATGTATTCAAGAGATCGATAACTTACACAGTCAAATCGGACTTCTATCCTACACTGGAATCACAGGTTTTGAATAAAACGTTGATGTTTCATAAAAGTCCTCAACATTCTACTTGATAAGTATCTGATAAGAAAAATGCCGTCTGCCTAATATCAAGATAAAAACACGTCTTTCCAAAATTCTTGGCCTAGCACCGTAAATGGTAGTCTTATATACCAACTATAAGGACATCATAAACAATTAATATAAGGTTTTAAAAAGTATAAAACTCACGATTTCCAACGTTTAGATTAAATTAACATGCTTTAACTTCTCAACGAGTATTTGATACTTTTGGCTTTTCCCTATACAGTAATTCGTTTTATTTTTTCTTTCATGGTTCTGGCATTTGCAATAGAATTCTTTGATTTTCGTTACTTTAAAGAATCTCGTGTAACCTAAGAACTCCTTCATACATGATTCGTTTTTTGTAACAAGCAGATATTGACCTTTTGTTTTCAATCACAGTTGGCTTTTAATAGTCAAAAGTTGGAAAGCTTGGCGACTTCTAACCAGACATTCCATACATTTTAGTCTCTTGTCTTGTTTTAGATTACTAGATTTAAAAAAATACCCACAAAAACTAGTCTACAGAAAGGACTCAAAATTGTCTTTAAAGAATAACAAAGCTTTTACTTCGAAGTCTTTGAAAATTGACGTCTTAAAAGGTTTACTGGGCAATATTCCAGTATTGGGTCGTGCAGTCTTAACTACAAGTTTTTTAAATAGTTCTTGCGTGTATGACTGTATTACTTTTCAATTTATTTATACTTACATTTTAAGATATAAAAATTGGTTTCGTGTAACGAACACACCCACATCCCGAAATAGAATCATGATTTCACTGCGGGTTGCTGTATGATTTACTTTTCACGACATAGAAATCTTGCAACATTATTGCTGTAGCCTAGAGCGCATCGTGATAAGCCATGAGACAAACACTGTATCTTAAAATTCTTAACTGGTATTTGTTACTGTAAATCGAATTTTTCTTAAATATGACCCTGAGAAATTCTTTGGCGATTTTAAACAATGCGGAACTACAAATATAATAGAGACAAAACTACATGTTCTATTTAGGTGCCCAGTGTCGTTTGATTAACTTTTAGTTGTTAAAACTTAAATAGCCTTAGTTATCGATGTAATTACATTCACTCTCCTTCTTTAGATCTTTTTTTAGCTTCCTCAATAGGTCATTTCTTCAAAGGCTACTAATTGCTATTCAGTCTTGATTACTCTTGAAGATCTTTCTCTATTTCGCGAAGCAATCCAAATTCAAATATTTTTTTTTGTACAATTTTTTTAAAACCCAAAGTTTATGATCTATACAAAATCTAGCCGTTTGAAATTAGAATTAATAAAAACTTTAGTAAAATCCAATTTGCTGAAGGGTCTGCCTATACGGTCATCTTCATGTAGAAACAAATCAGTTTAACTGGCAGGTATGAGTTCCCACCGGACACTGCACCTGAAAGTATTTTTAGTTCGAACCTTCATAGCTTTATAATGAGCTTTCGGAGTTTTGACATTGGAATTTGACAAGAATTGAAAATTATACGACTAACTTTTTTAACCATAATGTGTAAGACTTGTCTGAGTTCATGTGCATTAAGCATTTTAATTTACTCTTTCTTTTACTTTGAGGCTGAGCCAGCCCTAAGATCTGGGTTGTACCGGTACCCTATGTGCAGGTAATAACCTGAGGAGAAAGATAAATTAAATGATGAAAAACAGCAAAACTGATCAGTACAGGTAGTTAAGTCGTGTTATATACGCTAACTAAATCCAACTTGAATACAACTCACGTTAATGTAAATATCTTGAACTGGGTGACCAAGACCCCACACATACCCAAAAATCAGACGATGGCATGATCAAGTCATACATATTTCACACTGCGATAACCACAATTTGTTGCTTAATGGCCTCAGCACAATCGTTACTTTTACTTTCGCATCACAGAAGTAAGCAACGATTTATCTGGATGAAATAACTTTGCTCAATGCTAGTTAATTTCACAGATTTCATGGGCACATGAGATTGGAATATAATGAGACCTGCTATTGGCGCATGCGCAGAAACTGGTTCTAGTTAAAAAGTTAGAAAGACTTTAAATCCCGAGTGTCCTTCCACAGTAGGATGTAGATTAATTAAGTGATTAAATCACCTCGGGGCGCCCATGACTGTCCACTGCTTATGTTAGTCAAAGCTGTACAGTATTATACAGTTTAAAGATTGCGGTCTCTAACGATGGTTTCAGGGACAGGACATTCTCTAAAACAAGGACGAGATGACCATTAATTTGTGTTTTCTTTTATCAGTGATTTGGTCATTCGATGGCTCACACACACACATGCTGCTTGTTTAACTGACTGACTGACTGACTGACTGACTGATTGATTGATTGATTTATTGATTGATATCTTTGGTCTTAAAACTTTTTGAGCACATCAAATAACCCTAGCAGTCTTGCAAATGAGACAGTAAGAATTGGCTCATCAACCCTGTACAAGCTTCGCGTTTTGGAGATCAGAGCGCGAAGTGAAAGTCTACGAGTGCTGTGGTCGTCTTGATCCCAGTGACTTGTCTTCACTACTACTATACCCTTGATCTCCAGCAATTGTTGTTAATATGGATTCTTTGGGATTTGAACCCATTCCGCTTAGATCACGAGCAATTCTGTTCATCCGACATTCAATAATAGAAGCCCCATTCACGTCCACCCCCCCCCCCCCCCTTTTTTTTTCTTTCTCTCTCTCTCTCTCTCTCTCTCTCTCTCTCTCTCTCTCTCTCTCTTTCTCTCTCTCTCTTTCTCTCTCTCTCTCTCCCTATCTCTCTATCCATTTATCCATCTATCTTTCTCCAATTACTCGCGCCCCACAATACTAGAAAATTAGAATTTAATATATGTCAGCAGGTCTCTAATAAGTAACGAGAAAGGCAGCTAATTTAGAACAGATCATACCACTAGGTAACAAGACACTGTGGGGGAAACAAACCTTGCAAACCACCCACAGACGAAGTTGCTCGAAATAGAGAATGTAAACTAAATTTAAATATATAACAATCAATACTTCTCCCTTTAACTTACGTTCAGAAAGACCAACAGAGAGTTTTGAATGATAACTGTAACTCGCTGGGCCTCAAAACAGTGATTGACTGTGCCAACAAAACGTCCGTGTTATGAAGAGATATAATAAAAAAAAGTGCGCCTGAACTAAAGCTTCTTCCTTTTTGAATTTCTCTCTTCTTTTTCTTCTCCTTTTTTCTCTCTCTTTATCTTTTTGTCTTCTTTTTCTTCCTCTTGATGTAATGTTGCTAGTAACAATCATGCTACCATTAGCACTGCTGGTCCTTTTCACACCAAAAATTTACTTCTTTTACTACAATAAAAACAACAGCAACAGCAACAATAACTACTACTACTACTACTACTACTACTACTACTACTACTACTACTACTACTACTACTACTACTACTACTACTACTACTACTACTACTACTACTACTACTACTACTACTACTACTACTACTACTACTACTACTACTACTACTACTACTACTACTACTACTACTACTACTACTACCACCACCAACACTGCTGCTGCTTGAACACTCACTAAATTAATCTATCATTGTTACCACTAGAAAAATGGTCAGAGCCTCTTTGGGTTGCGCCTTGAAATGAGTGAGGGTTTTTATTAACAAACGACACTCAAGGTGTTTCATGAACCCTCTGTCTGTGGTTGATATGTGTAGTTTGTTGATCTGACCAACTTTCAACCCTTTGTGAAACCCCGTCTTTTGCCATGTCTGCACAACATTAATTTCTTTGACATCTTGTATAACGAAATCAGTATTATAAACTCTTTATCACTTTTTTTTACCTGCGGCTATACAAACATCGCAAAATGAGGTTAAAGGAAAATGTTGAGAAATATAAGCTTGAGGAAAAAAAATGTTTTTAGTGACTTCGAATTTTCAGTAGAAATCTTTTAAACAAAATTCTTTCGTGTAAATGATTTCTTGATATCTTAAAGTATAAGTCAAGGCGACAACTTTTGCTTTTTTAACATTTGTAATAATGAAACGTGGGCGAGGAAAGCTTCAAAAGAATGAGTTTACTAGCAGCATGACGTATAATAGTTATATTTTCGATCAAACTTCTTGTCCGAGCTGATAGGAGCTAAACTTTAATTTGGCGTTCTTCCAGATTAGATCACATATGCACCCTCGTTATAATTAAGATCGTTTCTCTTGACTAGTTGAGTTGTGTTTTATTGCAAGACCTCTACCAATTTGGGTGATTCGATTATCTGCTTCATTTCATCCGTTACCTTACTAAGTCTTCGCAGAGTTTTATACGCCCACATTTTTGATTCGTTATACAATTATTTGAGCCTCACCGAGAAACTAAACAGCCTCCATGTGAGAAATCAATTTACTTACAGATTTCTGGTTTTCCTTGTCTAATACGTTTTTTTTTTGGTCGTATCCATTATCTGTAAATATTATTGTGTAACTTGGCCTTCGAAATATTCTGACAATGCATCTCATAACCACTTTATCGTATCGATCTGAAGATTGCAGAATCGATATGTTTAAATATGTTTCAGGCAAAACCTGAATGCAGATTTCTTAAAATTAAAAACAAAAATCAATGTTACCTTTTTCTCGAATAGCTTTTAAAATGGGTCTTTCTCATTTACATAAAATGGGTCTTTCTCATTTACATAAAATGGGTCTTTCTCATTTACATAAAATGGGTCTTTCTCATTTACATAAAATGGGTCTTTCTCATTTACATAAAATGGGTCTTTCTCATTTACATAAAATGGGTCTTTCTCATTTACATAAAATGGGTCTTTACCATTTACATAAAATGGGTCTTTACCATTTACATAAAATGGGTCTTTACCATTTACATAAAATGGGTCTTTACCATTTACATAAAATGGGTCTTTACCATTTACATAAAATGGGTCTTTACCATTTACATAAAATGGGTCTTTACCATTTACATAAAATGGGTCTTTACCATTTACATAAAATGGGTCTTTACCATTTACATAAAATGGGTCTTTCTCATTTACATAAAATGGGTCTTTCTCATTTACATAAAATGGGTCTTTCTCATTTACATAAAATGGGTCTTTCTCATTTACATAAAATGGGTCTTTCTCATTTACATAAAATGGGTCTTTCTCATTTACATAAAATGGGTCTTTCTCATTTACATAAAATGGGTCTTTCTCATTTACATAAAATGGGTCTTTACCATTTACATAAAATGGGTCTTTCTCATTTACATAAAATGGGTCTTTACCATTTACATAAAATGGGTCTTTCTCATTTACATAAAATGGGTCTTTCTCATTTACATAAAATGGGTCTTTCTCATTTACATAAAATGGGTCTTTCTCATTTACATAAAATGGGTCTTTCTCATTTACATAAAATGGGTCTTTACCATTTACATAAAATTATTTGTCAAACCAATGTGACCAAACTTAACAAAGCTTTCTTCAAAAGCAAAATTCTCTTATTACTTTCTGAACAATTACGTATTTCGGAGAGGAGAATTGTATTTTACGTCCTTTCTAACTTTTTGGGAACGAAGGATAAAACTCAACACAGGCAGTAATTGATTGAAAAGTATTTCCAATTTAGAAAATATTTTAATTTGTGTGCGTAAAAAGAAACGTCGAGCCTTAATCAGAAATAAAGGAGGCATATCATTATAGTCACTACTCCTTCAAACAAAATAACATACACACATCTGGATCTAAATTTGCTTCATCTTTTCACAGTTCTCAAAGAGCTCTATGTTCTATAGACATGTTGATACAAATTGTGTATAGTTTCTACAAATTTGGCGCTAGTATTTACCGTATCGCCCAGTCTAGCCGCTGTTAAGATTAATATTTGAGCACATTGGAGCGAGTTTGTGGAGCGGCGCGGAGCTGACCTACGTCCTTCATTACAGACTGATAATGCCAAGTTCGTGTTGTTATCAAATACAACAGTATTAAGACACTCAGGTAGGAGTATCTCTCCAATCACTTAACAGTATCTTTAGACCAAGATCACTGTTTCTACATTATTTCATCTATTTCTTTGGTTTCACAAGCCACGCAGTAGTGGAGACACCGGACTAGTATACTCGGTTTCTTGTGGACGCTGTCGTCACTTGTGATCACTCCACGGCTGAGTGCGCGGCTTGTTTGACGGCGACTCACATTTTTATTTGTTCGAATCATCAATACAGGACGGCGTAACCAGCAGAGCGCTGATTTTTACAAGTAGGTTCTGGGTATGGTTTCTAAACGGGTCATAATTATGCTGATGGAATCAAAACACTTTCCCGCCTTAATCGAATGAGGGGGTCTGGGGCTCGAGTCCTTGCTCGGTCGTGTGCGATATTCAATCCTTTGGAAAGGCGGGCTAGAGGCTGCTCTGAGAAAGGAAAGTAAAGCAATCGTTCCCTGTGTCCCTGTGGGAGGTTGTTGGGCAAGGCGGAGCACCCACAAAGCTCCCCTACAGGGTCACGATGAAGCCAAGGAAAGCAGGCGGTGGAGGACTGTAAGGCAACTGACAAGATATCTGTAGCTGCGAAATATTTAAGTTGGCCTATCAGATGACCCCAGTGTATGGGGCAATGGTTGGGCAGAACTTAGCACAGAAGGAAATAACTGCAATTAAGTAAAGTACACAAGAGAACTTTTTGAAGACCACAGAATAGATTAGCACATAATGAAACGGAATTCTGCTGGTCCAGCTACCATGAAAGGTGAAATCCGGGCAACAATAGGAAAGATGAAATCAGGCAAAACAACAATTCAAGACTGTATTTGAGAGGAACATTTAGAAGCACTTGAAGACTATGGAATTAATTAGACCGAAATATTACCAAACGAAATCTAAGACACAAGTCAGAGACCAATGAAAACAGAGTGTGACCGACATAGAACGATTAGTCATAAATTTTTTCATCAAAATACTTTCAGGAATTATGTTGGTGAGAGTCAGAAACAAAACCAAACCAGAAATAACACATTAACAGTATGGCTCTGTGGGGAGAAAATGTTCAACAAATGCTATCTACATTCTTCGAACTATAAGTGCAAAAAGAGGTATATCTGTGCTTCAATCACTACACCAAGGCATTTGACAGAGTGTGACATGATGAGATTATCATAAACTAACACAGTTGAAGACAGATGGAAACGATCAAAAACACATACTGGGAACATACAGTACCAATGCGAGTTGATGGGGAAATCGGCTGATTTACAAAAATGAAGCGCGGTTTCAGAGACCATTTCTCTCTCTACAGTGAAATAGTTATGCCGTGGAAGGATATCCAGGAAGGTACAACATAAACGACACAGTATTGATTGCAGGAAATAAAGTTGACTTCCTACGATTATTAGACATAGTTGAAGACGAAAGCAGAAGAAAGGGTTGGAATAGAACAGCGAAAAGACTTAAGTAATGGTTGTCAGTCGAAACAATAAATGTCCACAAATCAACAACTTAATTAACGGGAATCAACTCAATCATAGTGGGTTATTTCAAATGCTTGGGTACTTTTTATAACAAGCGATGGACACATCACCTATAAAATCGCAATGAGAACACCGCACGCAAAAACCAGTCACCAGAAAATGAAATCGATACCAACAAATTAACACAACTCCATCCACACAGGAAGAAGAGCCTTGTGGTGCTATATTGAACCTATTTTGATGTATGAATGCAAGGCCTGGACAATTTCAAAACAGCTAAAAAAAGGACCTGGAGGCATCAAGAACGTGGTTCGTACGGAGAATGCTACAAATCTCATGGACTGCAAAGAAATCAAACGACACAGTGTGAGGGGAAGCTGTCACGACATGGTCACTCGTTAATGGAATACGCAAACACCAGGCAACCATTTTGATGAGAAGAGAGAAACCAGAGCATCTTGTGACAGCCTAAATTATCGAAGGTAAACGCAGCAGTAGAAAACGACGAGAAAAAGATTTTTGGATGGATAAACCAAGAGGCTAAATATAGAACGAGCTACAGATGCATTAAAAGCGACGAGCGATCGAGATGCATGGAAGATCATGATCGTCTGCGCTTAAAGCAGCGGGATGCCTGGGTGATTGATGGTGGCACTCCACCTCTGGAAGAATAGATAGGTTTCCGGGTTGGTAATGGTCCGGCGGGGGAAATTTTGTATAACACTATGAGCAAAAAGAAAACCAAAAAAGAACAACAACAACAAGAAAAAACAAAAACCAACAACAAAAAAATGTTCTTTTTTTTTTTTTCTAAATTATCAACATGAAAAAAAAAAAAGATTCTTCCGCTGTTTTAGGGTTTGTCACATAATGATATCAAAACTGCTGCTCAATCAGTTCTAGAGATAATGCAACAGTTCGAAATAAAAAGAAAGTAGAGAGGATACAATTATGAAAGTAAGTCGCTTATCAGAATCGTATATTCACAGTGTTACAAAAACAAAACAAAACAGATCCTATATATATATATATATATATATGATCAGAATTGGAAGAACTGGTGTGTGGCAAACAGAACATTATCAAAACTTCAGAGACGAATATTAACATAGTTATCTCATCAAGCAGCTTACTTAGATTAAGAGCGGAATGCACTGCAGTCTTTTTTTGTGTTTCGCCACAGATTGGACCCAACATGTGACAGATTAGTGGGTCGTGCTGACCATCTTCGTTATAAAATGAATTCCGGTATAAGTAGAAAAAAACACGTGATCTATAAAACATCCACTCATGCGCATACAGAGTGGTTTCAAACGAGGATGAGTTTGTCCATTAGACCCCAGGGAGACCGTACTACATTGTCCGACCAGAGTATTTACAACTGAAAACTGTAAAAACTGATATTCCAAGCTAGTGATCTCCATCCTGGGCGAGGAGATAGCACTGGTCTCAGAGCCAGCTTACAAGCCACAGGGGAGATAGACACGAGGGTCACTTCTCGATTAGTTGCTAACTTCTATTGCAGAGGAAGAATACATCAGAAAATTTTTAAAAAAATACACAGATATAGTTTAAAGTATCAAATTATACATCGGCTTTTCTTTATTAAACTTCCATAAAAACGACGTCGTGACTCAGCGACATTTGTAGTTTCCTAAATGATCGTAGGTAAGAGAAAAGTGCTGGAGCACTCTTCAGTGATTTGGAAAAAAATCTTAAAGAAAAACAAAAAAAACAAAAACAAACAAAAACAAAACAAAAGAAAAAACAAAAACAAAAAAAAAACAAAGAAAAAGAATAAATAGTTCTTGTGAAACTGTAAATTGTTGGAGGTTTTTAAATGTTCAAATACATGAGGATGCCATTCGGAAAATGTCTACAAACTAAATCCTAATGTAGTTTTTTTTAATACTCTAGCAAGTTAAAGTGTTAAAAACTTCATAAGTTCAAAAAGTTTTAAATTGAATCCTCAGGGACTCACCACGTGAGAGCTTCATAACGGACGGTACGACATAGTTTATCGTCAATAGTTTGATGTACATCATGTATGTCTAAAGATGCGGAATCTGGACCATATAGTCATCAGCTGTGGCCCCTCTTAGCGTAAAATTGTTTAAAAAACGAAAATAAAAACGTTGTGCAAATTAGAAAGCGTAAATACTTCTAGAATGCGAAATAATTATCTTTATTTAAAAGATACTTTTTTTTGGTAGGATGAAGCAGAAAAAAATGTATATCTTTTAATTTTATAAAAGCTGAAAGTTTTGAAGCGTTTTTTATTACAAATTTTTTGTGCATGTCTGTTTGTCTATTGTTTGCGCTTGTTGCGGTTCGTCATGTCGGTTTTTATAAGCCTCCTCTTTCTTGTTTCATCCTTGCTGCTGGCTTACTTGGACCTGAAGGGAAGTAACAGATCATAAAACAATTAGGTCAGGTGGTCCATCCAAGTCGTCACGTACGCCGCACAGCTGCCAGCCACAGTTTCCTGGCGCCGTTCGTATATTACCGGAAGTGAACATCTTTTTACACCTGCGTTCGTCCTCCATGTTAAAATATCTCGGGGTTGTTAACTGCAGATTGTGTGCGTGTCTTTCAGGTAGCTGTGAATCATATTTTTACCTCTAATTGCCTTTCAAAAGGTTATATCCTGTTATATTTTTAGATTTGTGTTTAAAACATGACTTTCAAGAATAATAATTATGATTCACACAGACCGTTGAAAACTCAAAACGACCGTTTATTCCGATCTTCCAATGATCATCCACTTCACTTTTAATAATGAAGAGGTCCCCACCTACAGACTTGCCAGATTGGTATTTGGAAACAATACAACATATACAACATATCCTACGTTTGTATTTGCAAATGCTCTTCAGATACCAGAACCTTCTCGCCATAGAGCACCATTAGAGTGTGAGTGCTTGAGACTTGTCTGTTCTTTATTTCTGTAGGTTATTTGGGTAAACAATGGTAACAGATACAAGAAAAGACCTGAGGTGGTGTTGAACCAACAAGAACAATAACAAATGGCTGAGTTGTTAGATGGAGTAGAGTCGGAGCTCAAAGCTGAGCTTTGGCTGTACCATCAGGTGACAGTATGGGATCTCAACTAAACTGCCCTATCGACCTTCGAAATGATGGATGAGCACCTTCTGAGTTGGCGGTTGGTTTAGAATCGTGGGCAACATAAAACCAGCCAACCTTTCCTGATTGTGAGCTATAGAGAGAGTGCAGCATTTTGAAACTCTATGCTAACTTTGGCAAATATCATGTTCTGTTTGGTAACATGAACTTATTCGCGAAATTGCTGAGCCTTTTTGCATTGGGTTTACTTTCAATAGCAAAAAATCAACTCAAACACCCAATACCCGAAGCAGTAGGATATCTTCCTCATATTACAAAGAGTATCTGTTGAATATGACATCACTAGAGCGCAAGAAGAGATTCTCCATTGTTTATCATTATTTATTTGAAATACTATGGAGTAAAGGAAAAGATATCATTATTGTCTTCGGTAAATTTTTAAAAACTTTGCCCTACTGCATGCACTGAGAAGTTAAACCGCCGATCTAATACGAAAGCAAAAGTGTGAGAGTCAATATCACAGCCTCAGAAGATAACGTTTGACATCTACAGGTATGCACAGAACAAACATAAAATATGATCCCGGCAACTTTTCTTGTTATTTAACACTTTTTTTTCGTGTATGCGCGTATGTGTTGAAAGGTAAGCGTGCAGTAGGACAGAGAGAACAAGATATATTTGTGTATATATAGAAAAAAGCCCAATATTTCTGTCTGTTACATTCGTTACGTATGTGTTTCAAATTTTCCCTAATGCGGTGAATGATTTCCGGTGATCCACATTTTAAGGCAGATGTTTCTTACGGTGAGAGAGAGACAGGTATAGATAGATAGATAGAGAGAGAGAGAGAAAGAGAAAGAGAACGAGAGAGAGGGAGGGGGGTTGTATTTATGATTTTCGGTGAGAGAGAGAGAGAGAGAGAGAGAGAGAGAGAGAGAGAGAGAGAGAGAGAGAGAGAGAGAGAGAGAGAGAGAGAGAGAGAGAGAGAGAGAGAGAGATGAACATATTTTGAGTGGCTTGTACTTAAACATCTCCATCATTTTTTTTTCAATATGACATCCAAGCTTTTAGACGCACTTCTGCCAACGGTGATCAAATAAATAGATGCCATCCTTGAAAAAAAATTACGTCAAGAGACCGAAGCGATTTCCTCACACAATCAATAAGTTCCTGATTGTCGTCAGGGTGTTTTCCTGCGGAGCCGCGATTCAGGGGTCCGAACAGTTGATAATCAGATGGGTGCAAGGTCCGGGCTGTTTGGTGGATGAGGTAAAATCTCCAAACCGTATCCTTCAAATCCACTCTCTTGACGCTCGTGTGTGTGTGTGTGTGGGGTGGTATTGTCGTGCGATAAAATGACCCCTTTTCTCAAACATCCACGGCGTTTTCGGCAAACTGCGTCTGTCAGTCCTCCAAGGGTTTAACAGTACGTACCTTGCATCATCGATGATTTATTCAGGCTCTAATATTTGACACCATATTTAACCCAGAAAACTGTTGTCATTGTTTTATTTGCAGACTGAGTGACTTTGACTTTCTTCTCTCCTGGCGATGAAAGATGTTTCCACGTCATAGAATCTTGATTCGTATTTAGGGTACAATGGTGTAACAAAGTCTCGTCACCTGTTTTAACGTTGACAAGGAAAGCTTTACCATGTTTTTGAAGGTCTCCAGCTGTACCAACAACACCCCTAGCAATAAGGCTGCACCTGCTTCATGCAGAGAGAGATTCATTAACTTTGAAATCGTTTTAATCTCAAAGGATCTAAATATGTGAGCTTTAAGTTTCGCAAGAATTCACAATATTTGCCCTTTAAGAGCAATCTTCATTTATTTTTATTTTCATTAATATTCACCTGTCCCGTTTGCACGGACATAACATGCAGTATCCTGTGTGATTAGTAAAGAAATCATAGCGTTATGAACTCGTTGTGAAATTCCAGAACGAGTATATTTATCCTGTATTTTTTTTCCTCACGGTATCTTCATTCTAGAAAATTCTTTTTTTCCAATAAGCGCCACTGATATGAGCTAATTTTTCTGCAATAATTTTCCCATCCACATGTTCTAAAAGCAGAGCAATGCTTTATGTGTTTCGTGCATCCTTCCTTACTTGAGTCAAAGGCTTCCGTGCATATCCAGTTTTGTAATTTTTGTGAGTTACTTGCTGTTAAAAAAAAGTAATTGACAGAAACTTTCAACAGATTTATGTAGCATCAAGTAAACAGAAGTGCTCGTGTGAGCTATAATCCTGTTATTATAGTGTTTAAAAGTTTACCTAAGTAGGCTATAATCCTGTTATTATAGTGTTTAAAAGTTTACCTGAGAAGGCTATAATCCTGTTATAGTGTTTACACGTTCACCTGAGTAGGCTATAATCCTGTTATAGTGTTTACATGTTTACCTGAGTAGGCTATAATCCTGTTATAGTGTTTACATGTTTACCTGAGTAGGCTATAATCCTGTTATAGTGTTTACATGTTTACCTGAGTAGGCTATAATCCTGTTATAGTGTTTACACGTTCACCTGAGTAGGCTATAATCCTGTTATAGGGTTTAGATGTTTACCTGCTCTGAGCAGGCTATAATCCTGTTTAAGTGTTTACATGTTTATCTGAGTTGGCTATAATCCTGTTAGAGTGTTTGCATGTTTGCCTGAGTTGGCTATAATCTTGTAAGAGTGTTTACATGTTTACCTGAGTAGGCTAACAATCGTTGAACTTTCACCGCCGTCTAATCGAGTGATTTATTAATGGACGACTAAGGTGTGACACCACACTCACCACAGGTAAGAGCATATACTTAGTGAGTGGTTAAAATGCACTGCTGATTTACGGGCGATCCCGTGCAAAGCTCAACTGCTTTTCTCCTCGTACGTATTTTCTTATATCCCCTCTCTTCCCCCCCTCCCACCCCACGCCGCCCTTCCCTCTTATTTCTCGTCTTCCCCCCCCCCCTCTCTCTCTCTGTATATATAAAGATATACATATGATATATATGTATATATATACATATATATCATATGTATATCTTTTACTCTCTCTCACCCCCCTCCCCTTTTCTTGCTCTCTCTCTATCTCTCTCTCTCTCCCCCCACCCTCTCTCTCTATGTGTTTATCTTTCCCTTAATCTTTCAAACCTACTCACAGAAACAAAATCTTCGTGAGAAATTCAATACTATAGGAGTAAAAACTCATTTCAGCGGCGGCATGAATTCGTTATCAATCGCGTGTGAAACGGACGGAAAAATCTGATAAGGTTTCTCCGTTGTTCTCCACCTCCTGATGGTCGCATACCGTCTCGCTACACTGACGCCCCAAGACCCACCGGTTATTTTTAACGGCCGCCCCTCTCTGTGCTCATTGTTATTTTCTATTTGATTACATCTCCGGCCAATTTCGATAGGGTAGCCTCGATTACTTTGATCCGTGACCTTTAGAAATATCGATCGGCTAATACTTTGATACGATATTTCAATACTTGGTGCCGATGGTTGGGAGCAGTGGGTAATTTATTTTGGAAGCTGTAGATTTGATCGCGTGCCTTTGTAGTGTATGGCGCATGGCAGGTTCCAATGTTATCATTTAGTCTCCCTCTTTTTTATTTCTTACTCTCTCTCTCACATCACTTTCTCTCCCTTTCTCTGTTTTTTGAAATCTGTCCGACTCTCTCTTTCTCTCTCTCTCTCTCTCTCTCTCTCTCTCTCTCTCTCTCTCTCTCTCTCTCTCTCTCTCTCTCTCTCTCTCTCTCTCTCTCTGTCAAGTCACTCTCTATGTCATTTGTCTATGTCTTGATTCTCCCCCTTTCTCTATATTTTTTTTCCCGATTGCCCTCATACTCGTGCTTATCTTTCTCTGCCTATATACAAATTTTCGCCTTTCTCCATAATTTCCTCTCTTAATGTCTCTCTTTCGATTTCTCTCCTCTCTTCATAAACATTTTTTTTAAATTTAGATACGTTTACTTTCCCAAATAGCTGTCTGTGTGGGTCTCTCCTTGTTTGTGTCTTACTGTCTTTACTTTCCCAAATAGCTGTCTGTGTGGGTCTCTCCTTGTTTGTGTCTTGCTGTCTTTACTTTCCCAAAAATATGTCTGTGTATGTCTCCTTGTTTGTGTCTTACTGTCTTCACTTTCCCTAATAGCTGTCTGTGTGTCTCTCCTTGTTTGTGTCTTACTGTCTTCACTTTCCCTAACAGCTGCCTGTGTGTCTCTCCTTGTTTGTGTCTTACTGTCTTCACTTTCCCTAATAGCTGTCTGTGTGTCTCTCCTTGTTTGTGTCTTACTATCTATCTGTTACTTTCTCTGCATGTCTGTCTACTCTGTCTGTCGCCGTCTTCCTTTTGTCTGGTGCGGCATCTCCAGTAATGCTTTCCATGTTCTCTCTTCCTCACACAACTCTCTATCTGTTCTTCAATCTTCGCATCCCATGTTATAATCATATACTACTGAACGCCTGAGATCACTAGTTGTGGGCGGGCTTTATAGAAATAAATACCCCCTCCCCCCCCACACACACACACATACCTACAAAATGGCATTTGTCGCTTAACCCAGTAATGTTCAGTGGTTTAATATTGTTTTGTGATGAAAATGACGTAATATTTCAGTACAAGAATTGTAAATAAAATTATTTATATATAAATATAAATATATATATATATATACACACACACACAGACAAATCGTCGAATGCTGGTACTTAAATCAATTGTTTTAAATGCAAAGTTATCCAAACCCACCGTATTATGCTTGGAAAAATTTTGAATGTTTTAGCGTAACAAACTGGAAGGTTATATATTGGAATTATGATATTACTGCACTTTATCTCAGTATTTATCTTCTGATAATTTCAAAAAAAAAAAGGTCGGTATTCTGTACAGGGGTAAAAATTGCCCAAATGTGCAACCGTTGCTTTATAAGGAAACCGTATTTAATGTGTATTCATTTACATATATTTTAAAATTTATATGGTTTAAATAAACACATTGATTGGAATTTCTTTAAAAAAATGAAAAAAAAAAAAAACAACTTAAATCTTGCCAGTGAAAATATTTATAAGAAAAATATTCAGTCATTAAACTTTTGTATCAGAAATAATACTTTATGGTATTTATAACCATTTCTTTCTTTTTTAATTTTTTTTGTTTCGCATGTTATTCAATTGTTAAAAAATTAAAAAAGAAAGAAATGGTTATAAATAATACATGTAAATGAATACAAAAATACCAAACGAAACTAGGACTTTGTTTAGCACGAAAAAAAAAACTACGTTTCGCTTTGCGTGGGTGCAAGAGTGTGCGTGTGGTTGAAACACTCAACGATTAATTTTGCCCTTATAACAATTAATGTTTTTTTTTTCTCATCTCCCACACTTAGATCTTGCTCGATATAAAACAATGCTTCTCAATCCTCATAACTCGCCGAGGTTTAGTCACATTTGCCTTGTAATTGTTCTGTTAGTTGAGCGCACAAAATGAGAACCTCTTTGAACTCAATAGGTATAGCAGCTCACTAGGTGAGCACCATACCACCCTAGAGGAGGTGTTAAAGTAAGAGCAAGTGCTGGCAGATCGCAGCTCGGATCCACGTAAAATGTCCTTGAAATCTTCTTTGTTATAATCGTTGCTTTATCAACAAATCAGACAAGGGTATCGGCACCTGTCTTATGCCCCACTTTCTAGTATGCCTCGTGAATTCAGAACCCTTTTTAGTATCTGTTTAGGTAGAAGATAAATTGGAAAAAAAGAGAAATTAAGATATGAAAAGAAGATTGGAGAGAGAGAAAATTGTAGTAAACGCAGAGAAAGAGAACAGAAAAGGTAAAAAAAGAACATTGTTGAGAGAGAAAGATACATAGAAAAAAATACATGGAAAGAGATAAAGAGAGAGAGAGAGAGAGAGAGAGAGAGAGAGAGAGAGAGATAAAGGAATAAAGAGAGATAAAAGAGCCCTGGCGCGCGCGGAGGGTGTGTGTGTGTGGGGGGGGGTGGAGTGTAGAAGTTAAAATAGATTAGGTAGAGCGTTGTAAAAATGAATCGAAAGTGGATAATAGACTATAAAAAGTTAGAATGATGCATACAGAAAGAGGTAAAGCGTCAAAAGGAAAGGAGGGATGAAAGAGGGACAAAGGCTTGTGAGTTGAAGTGAATGAAACTATGGAAAGAGACATTTCAAAGAAATAAAGGAAATATGAAAAGGATGGCATTGGTAAATGTAGAGGTACAGAAGGACGGAGATAAAGAGAGCTAGAAGGACAAAGAGCGACAGATTGAAAAAAGAGGGAGGTGGGTGCGAGGAGAGTAAAGGGTTTTGAAGTCAAGAGATGGAAAATCTAAACACGTTTCGTTATGCTTTTCGCTATAAACTTATACCGTTAACAGGGGAACGTGTTAATGGACGAACTTCAATAAATTTCTTACTTGGAGGGAAAAAAATTATCCAACTCTGTAAACTCAGAAAAACTAGAGTTGGAAATTTACAAGTTAAGGCGGCAGTTTAAATTATCTGTTGAAAACCTTTTTATTTTAATCCCACTGCTTATTCCTCTCACTTCCTACCTTTTTCTTTGATTCTTTCTGTCTACCTGGCAATTCCCCCCCACCCCCCCACCCACCACCCACCACCACCTCTCTCTCTCTCTCTCTCTCTCTCACTCACTCTCTCTCTCACTCACTCTCACTCTCTCTGAATATAGAAATAACGAAAGCATCAAACAACGTTAGAGGCTGAGTCGGACGAAGCTAGTGGTTGGTTTTTCTACACTCTCTCTCTCTCTCTCTCTCTCTCTCTCTCTCTCTCTCTCTCTCTCTCTCTCTCTCTCCCCGGCCCCTTTTCTTTTATCATGATCAGTGTGTCTGTCTGTCTGTCTTGGTCTGACTGTCTGACTCTCTCTGTATCTCTCTGTCTATCTCAAAGATATCACAGTTATTGCTGTAAGAAGTTGTAGGAACATAATCATGACGGTTTATCTCACTATTTACACAAGATTCAGCTTGCTAAGGTGGGACAAATCATCTCTATTAAGTATGTATAACAAGAGGATTGAGGGAAAGAGATAGGAAAAGAGACAGAGAGGAAGAGCTAAAAAGAACATGTAAAAATATTTATTACTGGGAGTTTTTTTTTACATAAAGACTTGTTTGCATATTAGAACAGGGGAGAAAAAAAGTGTCGAAAGAGAGAGAGAGAGAGAGAGAGAGAGAGAGAGAGAGAGAGAGAGAGAGAGAGAGAGAGAGAGAGAGAGAGAGAGAGAGAGAGAGAGAGAGAGAGAGAGAGAGAGAGAGAGAGAGGGAGGGAGGTGGTTTTATTATACTAAAAATATAGAAAATGGCAGTGTAAAATTAGGTTCTTTAAAGTGTTAATTTCAAATAAGACAGAGAGTGTGGTCGTGCTGTTTGATATATTTTTCATATTTTTTTCCATTGTTCAAGAATGTCACATTATATACCCGAGTTAGTGAGAATCATCGTGTTATGTCAAAGTTGGTGAGAGTGGTCGTGTTATGTCAAAGTTAGTGAGAGTGATTGTGTTATGTCAAAGTTGTTGAGATAGATCGTGTTATCACAAAATTGGTGAAAGTAATCGTGTTATGTCAAAGTTGGTGAAAGTGATCGTGTTAAATGAAAGTTGTTGTGAATGATTGTGTTATGTCATAGTTGTTGAGAGTAATTTTTTATGTCAATGTTGTCGAGTACGTTAGTATTTCTTACAATTTAGAGAGTGTGGTTTATTATTAGGAAAGTGAAAGATTGTGGTAGTGTTGCATCAAAGTTATAGGGTGTTTTCATGTTATATCAAAGATGCTGAGTGTAGTCAAGTTATGAAAAAGGTAATGAGTGAATGTTATATTGAGCCCCCAGAGTATGTTTGCTACATCGAAAATGGTGATTCTTACTATTGTGTTATATCAAAGTTGATGAATGTGATCGTGTCCTAACAACTTTGGAGAATGTGTTAAAAATGGTGAATGTTGTCGTATTGTGTTAAAGTTAGAGAGTGTGTATGTCTTATAAAGAAAAGTGATGAGTGTGTTCTAGCCAAACTACAATCACTATGTTTGTTCGTGTTTTGTTAAAGTTGGTGAAAGTGTTCGTGTTATAGCAAAGTTGGTGACTTTGTTCTCGTTATAGCAAACTTGGTGAGTGTGGTAGTGTTATGACTAGTGGGTGTGTGGGTGTCAAACTGGAGTTTGTTCGTGTTTTGTTAAAGTTGGTGAGTGTGGTCGTGTTATACCAAAGTTAGTGACTTTGTTCTCGTTAAAGCAAACTTGGTGAGTGTGGTAGTGTTATGACTAGTGGGTGTGTGGGTGTCAAACTGGAGTTTGTTCGTGTTTTCTCAAAGTTGGTGAGTGTGGTCGTGAACTATTGAAATAAGAGATTGGGGCCGAGCCAGACAAAAATTATGAGGGTGGTCTTATTAACATCACAGGTAGAAAGAGTGTCATGTTAAAACAAAGTAATGAGTATTTACATGATGTATTAATGTTGATTGGTGTGGTCGTGTTAAATTAAGGTTCGAGACTATGTTCATGTTGCATCAAAGTTGGTGAGTGTAGTAGTGCTATGAAAAGTTGATGAGTTTGTCCATGTAATACTATAGTTGATGAGTGTGTTTATGTTATATTAATGTTGTTACGTGTGGTCGTGTCCTATCTAAGTTTTTCTTTTTAATTGTATGTGTTACATTAAAGGTAGTAAATAGTTTGTAGTCCCTTTTTGTCACAGTTGATGAGTTGTATTATTGCAAAAGCAGTGATTGTGTCCGTATTATTTATACGTCAGGGTGCGTGATCATAATGTGTTAAATGTTGAGAAGTTTAGCAGCATTGGTTTTGCGTTTGTGGCCCAATTTCCTGAAGAACAATGGATCATGTAAATAGACTTTCATAAGAAGCTTATTTTTCTATTTATGAAAGCAAAATCAAACAGTTAAAAAAACATTGGATGTTAAAAAAAACACTCTAGAAATCTAATGCATAATGTTATTTGTTCACAGCAGCTTTCATGCTTTCATTTTTTGAACCTTAAAAATCTTCCACCGAAAATATAACTTTCAATTCTTTTTCAAAAAAAAAAAAAAGGCTATCAGTATTGTTAAATGACAGTTTGGTAAAAACTTATTTTAGGAACAGGATTAGTTAACATCAATATGTTTGAGTTATTAAATCTAAACTTGTTTAAAGATAGTATGCAAATCTAATCATTTTAGATTTTTTTTTTTTTTGCTCTCTTCTCGACTTCTAAAGGCATAGAATTCACCAAGTCTAGAGCTAGGTATCTTTAAAGTATGTAATGTCTGAGAATAAAAATATAATACCCTAAAGTGTTACATGGTGTATTTCTAATTTTATTTATTTATTTATTTATTTATTTATTTATTTATTTATTTATTTATTATTATTATTATTATTATTATTTTTATTATTATTATTATTATTATTATTATTATTATTATTATTATTATTATTATTATTATTATTATTATTATTATTATTATTATTATTATTATTATTATTATTATTATTATTATTATTTTATTTTTTTTTCGACTGTTTTAAACAAAGTATAAAAGCATCTAAAAAGTAAAGGCCGGTGAATTACTAACAAAAAAAATCTGAGAGTAAAATATGGCTTGTATCCGAGACTTGGTTCATTGGCGTACAAAAACCAAATTAATCTATAGTGCACAGTGGTATTTCTTTTCATCATAATGGAAAGTAAATCTGGAATGAATTGGTGGTTTATAACTTTCTATAACAAACAAAATATATAAGAAAATGATTATCAAAATGAGCAAATATTGTAAATCCAAGAAATTCTTTACTTGCATGAACATAATTATTAAAATGTGGAAAATGGTCAAAATGAGATTACTTCTGTTTGAAGAGATTATCACTGTCAAAAGAAGTAATCTTCACCAAACCCAAGTTTGAGCCATTATCATCAAGGTAAGATTGAGCTGGTATTAATAAACAATAAACGAACTTAAACGTAGCACGTAACATTTCCAAAATGATAACTTTAGGAGTAAAGTACCTACCCGTTTATTTGTTCTGGTGTAGCGTGATTATTAATTATTATTCAGTAGAATTGTAGAGCTTATGTTTTAATTTTGGTCATATAGAGATTAAAAAAAAATTATATGAATTGATACGTTGTTAGCATATGTTGCGCTGCAATCTAAATACACCAGATTTATTTGTTGATATCATTTAACCACCTGCAAAACGACCGCATGTCTGTCGTGATCAAAGTGAGACAAACAAGTGCTGATGTTGTGGAGCCATGCAACCACAGCCACTATTTACAACAAAGACTAGATCATACATTCCATAATAATTTCAGACTGAAATCTTCCAGTGTCAAACATTCAACTCTTGGATCAGTAAGTCTAGATATTAAACCCTGACAGGACCAAGTATGATATTGATTCCTGGAAATAGTACCTGTTTCATATTTCTCCACGTCACTCAAGCGTGCAGATAAGCATTCTTTCTTCACGAAGCGACAATCAATGGTTTTAACGCAATAGAAGGACGTGCCATGTCTAACAACTCTATTTCTATTTGCCGTTTACAAAGGTAAACGGTCCAAATTAACAGTTCGGGGAAACTCTCTAACACGTTTTATTGATAATTTTCGTGGATTTCATGGAATTTAAATAAACATAGGCGTAAAAAATTACTTTTGACCAAACCAGCAATATAGAAATATGGTAATTACAAATTTAGATCCCCATTTGAACCTCTATTTTTAATAACGCGCTTTTCAAGACAAGCAAAACTATTTTCAATCATATCCTTATCACTTTCTCTTGCCTCCTGACGCATTTATTTGGCGCCGATACCGATAAAGGAAATAGATTTTGTCATGATTCATGCAGTTAGCGTTTTAAAATGGCAAATTATAATAATTTATATAAATGTGATGTCTTGCAGTGTTATCTAGTTTCAGAAAATGTCATTCTCTAATGAGCTGAAAACCGCGACCAACTAAATGCTAAGTCATCGAGCCGAGAACAAGGCGTGTCGTAAAGATATTTGGTTTGTATTTCAATGAGAGAAATGGAGACAGATTTCACCCACACTGTCACGTTTGCTTCAGACTCTCAAAAGTATTATATATCTCTGACTCATATCTCTCCTGCCTACGCCACTCTCACGTTCTCTTCCTCTTTCTCTCTCTCTCTCTCTCTCTCTCTCTCTCTCTCTCTCTCTTTCTATCTCGCTCTCTATCTATCTATCTTTCATTCACTCGCACTTCCTTATCTCTTGCCATCCATCTTATCGTTTTCCTCTCTTGTGTGCCTCTCTATTTTCTTCTACTGCACTTTCTTTAACCCCATTGCCTTTATTATTCAATCTTAATCTCTCTCTCTCTCTCTCTCTCTCTCTCTCTCTCTCTCTCTCTCTCTCTCTCTCTCTCTCTCTCTCTCTCTCCCTCTCTTGTCTCAATTACGCTCCTCTTTTATTGTCACCACAAGAGACCTTTCTTCTGTTTCAGCCTCTTCCCTTCCTCTGTCTTTCTGTCTGTCTCCGTCTCTGTCTCTATCTGTGTGTCTGTCTCTCCTCCTCCTCCTCTACAACCCCCACACACCCCCACCCCCCGTCCCGTTTCATTCATTTGTGGATTATAAACAATCTTGAGGCGCATGATGAAGCCATCAGCTGTGTGAAGACGATAGAGTCTAGATAAGATCAAAGCGTCACAGAAGCGGATCAGGTGCGACGAGAAGTTTCACCCATGAGGGACTTCATCTGGAGGTAACCGCGGGTAACCAAGCACAAAGAGGGGCTTTACGTTATCAGCAACTTCATCAAAATGCGGGAAATGCTAGATCTTGATACAATTCAAAAACTGACGCTCAACAAAACAACAGAGACTCATGTATGAAAAGATACCACAGCCTTTATTGCCCATATGAAAATTATCGTTTGTCTAACTAGATGAATTGTTTATTGATTGATTTTGTTTCTAGTCCATCATATTGGATAAGCAAAAGAATGTATACCCCTGACAGAATTATAAGGAAAATTTCGAAATCGTAAGTTTTGAAGAAGGAAAATTGTACAGTTTTGACTGTATGTATACTACTCTGCTTATTAAAAACTTCCTTTTGATTTGGTTCCGACTGATGATATTACCAATCCATATGTTCATCCATAATATTTTAAACGTGCAGGAACTTTACCTGGTGATCATAAGTGAATGCTTTCTGGTATCAGTTACGCTTCCAACTCAGAATGCTCCACCAGTCGTTTGACATTCCAATAGGGATGATGTTTGTAATGTTTGTGAAATGATTTTTACAAATTAGCAACAAGCGAACAAATAAAATGATCCCTCTCAGATAACTGTAGACTGTAAACAATTTCTCAACAGAGTCGCCTCCACGTCCTGTGTAGGCTCAGCCCATGATTCTATCCAGACAGCATGATAGTTCTGTGTAGGTCCAGTCCAGGATACAATCCAGAGAGTACAGCTCTGAGTAAACTCAGCCCATGATTCTATCCAGACAGCATGATAGTTCTGTGTAGGTCCAGTCCAGGATACAATCCAGAGAGTACAGCTCTGAGTAAACTCAGCCTATGATTCTATGAAAAGAGCATGATAGTTCTGTGTAGGTTCAGTCCATGTTACAATCCAGAGAGTACAGCTCTGAGTAGACTCATCCCATGATTCTATCCAGACAGCATGATAGTTCTGTGTAGGTTCAGTCCAGGATACAATCCAGAGAGTACAGCTCTGAGAAGACTCATCCCATGATTCTATCCAGACAGCATGATTCTCTGAAGAGAGCAGTTCTCTGAAGATTAAGTCAGAGATACACTCCAGAGAGTGCAGATCGGAAAAGACTCATCCATGATTCTATCCAGAAAGCATTATACTTGTGTGTGTGTGTGTGCAAAGTCCATGATACAATCCACAGAGTACAGCTCTGAGTAAACTCAGTCCATGATTCTATCTCGAGAGCATGATAGTTTTGTGTAAGCTAAGTCCATGATTTTTATCCAGAGATAACTTATGTTGTAAGAACTGATACAAAATGTGTTATTGCCTTTTTATCTTTAGCATTTTCGGCATGCATCTAATGGCATTAGTATCATGAAATGATGTTGGGTTTCATTTTTAATTCCATAAACGTGATTATTTTATGAAGGTTTGAAGTAAAGATCGATTATTTAAAAAAAAAATCACATAGTTTGTATTTTCTTGCCATAATTATCTTTATGAAAGTGACACATGCAGAAAAAAATTGTTTAGCATGTTGTTGTTCACATGTTTCCAAGTCTAATGGTTTTCTTTAAAAAAGACTCCTCTGTCACAACCCAGCGATTTCAAATTTTGTCATGTTTTCAATTTGTATTGACTTTTTTCTATTTTTTTTTTCATAAAGCAGACTCTCTAATTACATTCATGTGAAATTAAAACAAACAGTTTAATTATTTACACGTGTCATTTTTTTCATTTCCAAAGTAAACGTAGCATTTATGTTATAAGCGGGTAAGAAACAAAACTGACAAAAAAAAAAATTAAATGATGCTACAAAAACTGATTTCAAACAAAAGATTTGATAGTTTTTTTTTCAATGCTCCGGGTGTACTTTATCATGAAAAAAAAAAACCTCAGGTAAACTAAGGCGACTTGCATTGAGACAGAAATATTATTCTCATACTTAGGAAATTTTCAAAGATCAAAACAATCATTTTGCGTCACGATAAAAAAGATTTACCACGAACGATATCGAAACTGTTTTTTATTTCAGCTTTTTTTGTGTAACGACCTCACAAAGATACCGCGCGAAACATCTCAAGATTGGAGCAACCAACGTAAATTGATCCAGTCGTCTGAGAAAGTCTGCCTGAGAATTTAACATGACCAATTAACTACCAACTGCCTGAAGGAAATGTTACCTGATCCATCATTTTGTTTGCTTGAGCAGCAGTTAAGAGTCGATATTCCGTGAGAACCAAATCTTAATTTGCCGCAAAAACAAGTTGGTGTTTTTTATTTCCTCTTATGTCAGCTTGTATTAGCAAAATGGATTTGTTATGAATATCAACATGATATGTGACACTGTTAGGTCTAGAATAAAACCTGCAAGAATGCGAACCTACTTTTTTTTTAAATGCTAAGGTCGTTTTCAAATTACCTAGGAAAAATTTCGTTCAAAGAGCAATACTTTCATAGTTTTTTTTACGAGCTGAAAACACCGTTCTACGAACGAAACCCTGATGTCAATTTTCCGGAGCTGGGGTGCATGCTGGCATTAAATAAGTTTAGATCTTGATATCTATCCTTTTTCTCAAGCCTCCACCTATCTATCTTTATCTAGAACGTAATTCTAGATCTAGATATCTCGATAATTTTACAAATTAGCAACAAGCGAACAAATATAATATATAAAAAATATTCTAAACACACTTCTGGATCCAGAACTTAAATTCTTTTGAAATTCTAAGCTTAAATTAAAGTGCAATCTAGAACTACCTAGATCTTAACCATTTGATACGGATCTAGTTGCGGTCAACATCTAAGCCCTAAATCTAACACCTATGGCCGAGTAACTTCCTTAGGTTCTTTACTCAGATCTTAAGCTCTACACTATAACACGTAAGTCTATTCCAGAGACTGTTAGATCTGCCGTGTACTTCAAGTTTACTTCCTGCCATCTCTGTCAAGCTGTACTTTCAGGAAGTAGTTCGCATATTCGCCTTTTTCTTTTAAGAAAATAATTATCACATTTGTGCCTTTAATTTTCGAAAGACACTGTTTTGATGAAAAATAACATTACCACTCCAATCTTCAAGTTTACAATTCTAATTTACAACATTATGCCAAAGTTGGAATTTCTTTGGTGGACTAAAAATGCTCGATTAGACAGTCCTCTTTTTCGCCTACCTCCAATAAAAATTATGTAATTATAGAACTAGAAAAGGCCTAATGTAATGATTAATGAAATTTATTCCACTGCGCTATGCATGAAGGGGTATTTTAGCCTAAAACAAAACATCCATGAATTATAAGAAATTATAAGCAAGAAATACTGATAAAAGTAAGACTAAAATCTTAGTTTTCTATTTTGTTTTTCAATTGCATCTTGTTGCCTTTGATATATATATATATAAACTGATTGAAAGGTTTGTCTTGAAAATCAGGCCTCAGCTTAGGGAATAAACTCAATTTCATTTGTTGCGTGCCGTATTGAGCATTGGTTTGATTTTTCTCTAAGATGTTATGTTCTCGTCTTTACTCCTATTCTGTCAGTTATGTTAGATCATTCTGTCTGTAATCACCGACCACAACGCATCTGCATAGGTTCCTAGATCTGAATTTTTTTGCACCGCCTATACCGTTGCGTGCGACTATAAATGTGTCACTCTTCTTTGAAATATTTGATTCAACAATCTTGCAGCATCCAAACCCCGACACAACCAGCTAAAGTATAGCATTATAGCCTGTTCGATCTCAAAAAGGAATTAGTAAAATTCGAGTCACTGACCAGAACAGGTCATGTCATTCGAATGAAATTTGCATTGTTATAATTTCCGAAGCATTTCGAAATTAGATGCTAAGGTAAAGCTAAAAGTGTTCACTTCTACTTTATTTATTTGGCCGTGAACGTCGGTGTTATGAATTTAAACAGCATATTATTGTAATTTACATTTTTAAGGTATAATCTATAAGCTTTGGCCCGATTTGATAGATTTCATTGTAACTTTATACTTTAACAAACAACATTTTCCCCACACGATTCCTACAAAGTATTTCTGAAAACCCCGTCACAAATAATAGGTCATTTTATTAAAACACAACTTGGTGTTGACAGATTCTTGGTTCGTGTAATTTTTTTTTTACAAGACCGCAGGATTTGAGTGGCTCGTGTATACGGGACGATATCTGGATCCCCAGATCGTGAGTCACGGGCTAGCCGACTATATCTTTCCCCGCATCACCAGGTCTGGCAGCTTAACTCTCATCGTAATATCAATTTCACCCAGTCCAATGACTCATGCTTTTCTCCGACTCTATAGGCGCGATAACTATAATCCACGGTGCACTTAATTAAGCTGAATTTTTGCGTCGCAAAAACTGTTGCCATGCACCTTGTAATAGCGTATTGTTTTAAGTGTCTCGCACAGCTCGCTTAGTGCCTTACAAAAACTGTTGCCATGCACCTTGTACTAGCGTATTGTTTTAAGTGTCTCGCACAGCTCGCTTAGTGCCTTACAAAAACTGTTGCCATGCACCTTGTACTAGCGTATTGTTTTAAGTGTCTCGCACAGCTCGCTTAGTGCCTTACAAAAACTGTTGCCATGCACCTTGTACTAGCGTATTGTTTTAAGTGTCTCGCACAGCTCGCTTAGTGCCTTACAAAAACTGTTGCCATGCACCTTGTACTAGCGTATTGTTTTAAGTGTCTCGCACAGCTCGCTTAGTGCCTTACAAAAACTGTTGCCATGCACCTTGTACTAGCGTATTGTTTTAAGTGTCTCGCACAGCTCGCTTAGTGCCTTACAAAAACTGTTGCCATGCACCTTGTACTAGCGTATTGTTTTAAGTGTCTCGCACAGCTCGCTTAGTGCCTTACAAAAACTGTTGCCATGCACCTTGTACTAGCGTATTGTTTTAAGTGTCTCGCACAGCTCGCTTAGTGCCTTACAAAAACTGTTGCCATGCACCTTGTACTAGCGTATTGTTTTAAGTGTCTCGCACAGCTCGCTTAGTGCCTTACAAAAACTGTTGCCATGCACCTTGTACTAGCGTATTGTTTTAAGTGTCTCGCACAGCTCGCTTAGTGCCTTACAAAAACTGTTGCCATGCACCTTGTACTAGCGTATTGTTTTAAGTGTCTCGCACAGCTCGCTTAGTGCCTTACAAAAACTGTTGCCATGCACCTTGTACTAGCGTATTGTTTTAAGTGTCTCGCACAGCTCGCTTAGTGCCTTACAAAAACTGTTGCCATGCACCTTGTACTGGCAGCGTATTGTTTTAAGTGTCTCGCACAGCTCGCTTAGTGCCTTACAAAAACTGTTGCCATGCACCTTGTACTAGCGTATTGTTTTAAGTGTCTCGCACAGCTCGCTTAGTGCCTTACAAAAACTGTTGCCATGCACCTTGTACTAGCGTATTGTTTTAAGTGTCTCGCACAGCTCGCTTAGTGCCTTACAAAAACTGTTGCCATGCACCTTGTACTAGCGTATTGTTTTAAGTGTCTCGCACAGCTCGCTTAGTGCCTTACAAAAACTGTTGCCATGCACCTTGTACTAGCGTATTGTTTTAAGTGTCTCGCACAGCTCGCTTAGTGCCTTACAAAAACTGTTGCCATGCACCTTGTACTAGCGTATTGTTTTAAGTGTCTCGCACAGCTCGCTTAGTGCCTTACAAAAACTGTTGCCATGCACCTTGTACTAGCGTATTGTTTTAAGTGTCTCGCACAGCTCGCTTAGTGCCTTACAAAAACTGTTGCCATGCACCTTGTACTAGCGTATTGTTTTAAGTGTCTCGCACAGCTCGCTTAGTGCCTTACAAAAACTGTTGCCATGCACCTTGTACTAGCGTATTGTTTTAAGTGTCTCGCACAGCTCGCTTAGTGCCTTACAAAAACTGTTGCCATGCACCTTGTACTAGCGTATTGTTTTAAGTGTCTCGCACAGCTCGCTTAGTGCCTTACAAAAACTGTTGCCATGCACCTTGTACTAGCGTATTGTTTTAAGTGTCTCGCACAGCTCGCTTAGTGCCTTACAAAAACTGTTGCCATGCACCTTGTACTAGCGTATTGTTTTAAGTGTCTCGCACAGCTCGCTTAGTGCCTTACAAAAACTGTTGCCATGCACCTTGTACTAGCGTATTGTTTTAAGTGTCTCGCACAGCTCGCTTAGTGCCTTACAAAAACTGTTGCCATGCACCTTGTACTAGCGTATTGTTTTAAGTGTCTCGCACAGCTCGCTTAGTGCCTTACAAAAACTGTTGCCATGCACCTTGTAATAGCGTATTGTTTTAAGTGTCTCGCACAGCTCGCTTAGAGCCTTACGAAAATGGTTTTGTTTTGCGTAGGTTAACCACTCGGCTGAAAGCAAAGTGTTGTAACTTGTGATTTCTAAAAATAACCGCTGGATTCTCTTTCGTCCCATGGAAGTACTTCAGTGGCTATTTTCAGTTCATTTCATTAAGTGATTATTTTCGTAAAAGTCGTTCTTGAGAATGTAATGAGTCGAAACTGATTTTTTTATATTCTTTTTTCTTTTGTTATAAGAGTTCACATCCGATTTAACCTTGCAGCAAATGAAAAAAAAAAACAACAAAATTCTTCCAATTTTCTTTTGTCGCCTCCTAATATTCACTAATGTAATATGCATTAAAAACATCGCAACCCGTACATTTTCCCACGATTTGTCGATGCAAGTATTTCTCCTGTAAGTGATAGTCTTAAATCCATCACGGTGACAAATGCTGTAAAAAAAAGGTGTGTTGAATACTTCATAATTGTAACTCGCGCGCAACGATGAATCAGAAATTTAAGAGCAAATCAAATAAGTTGTCTTCAAAACGGCACGGTGGCCATCAAAACACCTTCAACATACTCTTAGTCAGGGTTGTGGGTCCTGCTCCGATTCGTGGAAATCGTCTCAACACTTTAGTTTGACATTTTCCTTTCTGCCGGGCTGCGTGTGATATTTGTGAACAGCTAGATATCCTCTGCCATCACTGCTACTACTACCACTACTACTACTACTACCACAACTACTACCACTACTACTACTACTACTACTACTACTACTACTACTACTACTACTACTCCTAATACTACTACTACTACTGCTTCTGCTACTTCTACTACTACTTCTACTTCTACTACTACCACTACCACTACCACCATTTCCACTACTACTACTAATTCTACTACTACTACTACTACTACTACTACTACTACTACTACTACTACTACTACTACTACTACTACTACTACTACTACTACTACTACTACTACTACTACTACTACTACTACTGCTACTACTACTGCTGCTGCTGCTGCTGCTGCTACTACTACTACTACTACTACTACTACTACTACTACTACTACTACTACTACTACTACTGCTGCTGCTGCTGCTACAATTACTACTACTAAAACTACCTACTAAAACTACTTCTACTAGAAATGCTACTGCTATTGCTAGTTCTAATACTATTATTCATATAATAACCATTTTTATATCAGTTTTGGAATCTCTATTATAGGTTTTGCAGCTCAAATACACAACTAAAGAATCCAAATGCCACATTGGCAAATCAAATACAAACGTGACGTCAAAATTACGCAACTCGCAGCTTAAAGAATCCAAATGCAAAAACTAAAAGTTCAAATGCACAACGTAGTGAATTCAAATGCCATGATTTTTATCCATTAAGATGTGTTGATGTAAATTGATCATTAGATCTTGCAAAAATTAATCACAAAATAAAATAACATTTGAGCTTTTCTCACAATAAACTTTTGCCTATTTGTGATGTCTATGTGGCATTTGAATTCACTACGTTGTGCATTTGAACTTTTAGTTTTTGCATTTGGATTCTTTAAGCTACGAGTTGCGTAATTTTGACGTCACGTTTGTATTTGATGTCTCTTTGCGTTATTTGAATCGCCAATGTGGCATTTGGATTCTTTAGTTGTGTATTTGAGCTGCAAAACCTATATATATATATATCAACACATCTTCTCTTCCAAAGCACAAAGGCATATAAGACTGCAAGTGCCGAAAAGCACCGTCCATTTTCCCTTCAGTCACCACAATAGTCTCTTGAACTGCAAGCTGTGTTAGAGTGGCCATTCGTTCGTCAAAAGGTTGGTCAAGTGTTTGTTCTCGCACCTCTGCTAGTCTTGTTTTCAAAGCTTGTTTCCAGATGCTGAATGCGTTCTCACAAATGTTCAGGAAAGGGGAATATGGAGGCAAATACTTGATGTTGAAACCCTCTGGGAGTTCTAAATTTCGAGCCTGCATATGGGCGCGGGCGTTGTCAAAAACGAAACAAACTTCCATTTCTGTTTGATAGATTTCGGACACATGGTTCAGAAAGCCATTGAACCGCTCAGCTGTCATACCACCTTGAAATAGATCGTGATGAATTAAACCTGCTCGGGCACTCACGGCGAATGTCATCGTCTAGTTGGTACCACGACGACCCTGTACAACTCGGACAGCTCTTTCACCTCGCCTAGCCCTGCCTCTGGTCCGTTTCAGCCATAAATTGATACCACCTTCATTGACGAAAATCAAATCGAAGCGTTGAATGTTCCCCATGAGCCACTGACAGTACTCAAAACGTTGCTCTTTCGTTGCATCAGAGTTTCTTTCTGCATGTGCATCCTCTAACTTCTTCATTGTTATAAGTTGGCCTTGAAGGATGTTGCTGATAGTGGACGTTGATACATGAAGTTCACCTGGTAAGCGGGCACGCAGTTCACGATTAATTGCGACTAAAGTAAAGTCTGGGTGCTCATGAACGATATCATGAACTGTTCTCTGCGTTTCAGCTGTTACCTTTTCCATTCTTTTTCCGCCACGCGGCAATGCGACAACACCCTCACGTTGATTACCTCTTCTTATTATGTGGTAAACTGTGGTTCGGTTTATTCCTAATATTTCTGCCAAGCGCACGTAGTCATCTCCACGCACGTGAGCTTGATAGAGTCTTTCTTTGTCCGCAACAGAAACTTTAGAATAAACTGGCATTTATACAAACAAACAAAGACACTCTTGATCAAAACAATCCTATAGGTTAGGTCTAAGGAATTTCGTAGATCTAGACAAAATCCGCTGTCGTGTTGATAAACTTCGTCACATAGTTTCGTGACGTAACGGCGCGGTTCACTTGCAGCTTGAAATGGTGCATTTGCTTTACTTATGTGTAATTTGCTTTCCTTATGTTGTTGCATTTGAATTCCCTATTTTTGTATTTGATCTAGGAATTTTTTTACCCATTGTAAAATCCCGTTTAACATTTGGATAAACTATGTGTCACCTTTTTCCCTATGTGGCATTAGGAGTCTCTATGTGGTATTTGGACTCGCTATTAGTGTATTTGACCTGTAAAACCTATAAAACACTAAAGTGCCTGAACTAAATATTACGATAACTACTGTTGCTAATACAACAATTATTCCCGTTGTTATTCCTACTACTACTCTTACTACTTTTATTTCTTGCTCTGCTGCTAGATCTGTGTTTACAACTAACACAAGAAATACTTAAACTTTGAAAATATATATATTTTTTTTTACTTTTGAAACAGTATATGTATATTATTCGATGAGTTTTCCATTTTTTTTTATGCATTGATATTTTGATATTATGTACTCTACAAAGATCTCGTTTCGTTTTTTAAAGGAAACATCATTCTATCGGTTTCTCAGCACCATGTGTACTCCAGCTAAGAAAAAGTACGTGCGTAATTTTACCATGGTCCGTGAGTTCTGAATTTGCCCAAGGCAATCCCAGCATGATGTAATTCGCTGCTTTAAGAGTTTACAGATCAATGGTTAGTGATACTCTTGCAATCGACAAATTAATAATTATTTCAATATATTTATAAAGGCACTCTTTGAAAAATAAAAAGAAAGATGCATGCAAAGGAATCATCAAAAAAAATAAAATTCACAGCCGTTTATATAGATTAGTCCTCATTGTTAAGCTATTTTGTGATTAAAATAAAACTTTCAAACAATTCACTTGCTAGCTCTTTCAAATATAGAGCTGTTCTTTGAGGCACAAAGGCCTATAAAGGTGTAATTTTAAAGGCAACATGTATGCGTAACTCGATATTTCCTAGTTTTTATTATAACGACTCATGAAATAATGACGGTCATATTTGTGTCCATCCTATTACACAGACTGTTGAGACCTTTTGAGTGTCACTCTAGCGAGTTATGGTGAGGATAAATTTGGAAATCAAACGGAAAAACAATTATGATAAACTGTGAGAGTCGTTGTACGTCTAAGGGTGTGTCAGGGAGGTATCGAAAATAGCCACAAGACAAGTCAAGTCAATGGCTTTAGGCGTCCTGGTTGTTCACTTTCTTTTTGAATATTTAATATTTTATGATTTGACACTTTCTCTACTGTATTTAACTCGAGTGTTTTAGTCTGAAGACAGTTTGAGTCGAGGTGGAAGCAAATGAAACAGGGTATCGTGAGGGAATATTATAGAATCTGTAAGAGTATCTCATCTACATCTGTATAATAATAAAAAAACTTATCTTTCTAGTTGAGGCTTTAGAAATTTACAATATATCGTATTGGTCAAATATCGGAAAGATTTTACATTTCTCAACACAGGCTGATTTGTGAAGAAATGGATATTTATGCATTAAGAAATGTTTTGCTGGAATTTAGAATTGTTTCGAAAAAGAAAGATTACTTTTAGTTTTGGCTTTTTTTTTAAATAGTTGTTTATTACCTTATTACCTTATTATTTTTAACCACATGAAATATTTCTATAAAGAAAAACAAGAAAAAAATTTCCCCCCCACCCCCCCCCCCCCCCCGAAAACTAAAGGAAACCACCAAAACAAACAAAACACAACAAGCACCAAAAAAAAAAAATAATAAAAAAACAAAATCCCAACGACAACAACAAATCGAGCCGAATGCAGTGAACTGTTAAACTGTATAAAAAATATTCTTTATCTACATATAAAATAGTTAATGTACTTTTCAACAACAACAAATGAAATAAAAATTGAAAATATTGAAGAGACTTGTTTCTGCTGGTGTATTCTAAACTTTTAGAGTGTCGGAATGGTTGATAGTAGAAGCTGTTACCGGGAACCTTTTGCAGGATTTACCTCCCCTTTAAAACTGTAGCTCTACAGAGTAAGCAACAAAGCCTGCAGTTTATGAACAATAAGTAATCATTTATTTCTGAAGGCAAAAATATGGGTTTTAAGACATTTAAATTGTCGCTTTATTCACACAAACACTATCTAACCATACAAATTTTATTGCGATACCCACGCATAGTTATTTTGTCCTGTTTTCCACACATTTCAGAATTTTGCTTATTACAATGAGAATGTTATGCATCATTTTGTATTAAAGCTCTATCGGTTTTTTGAATGGTTCAACTAATTTTAATATAAAATTGAGTGGTAACGAATATAGGTTTCCCTATGAATAGGGTTGGCTTAGGGGGGAAAACTGCCCAGCTTAGCTCTTTACTAGGCCTGCAACTTTAGCTCTCGTAATGGTTTACCTAGGCTCGTATACGGAAAGGGCAAACACTTCATTTTTAAAACACGGTGTTATGTAATTAAATATCAGCTGATAAATTTGCTTTGTCGGTAAGATGATACATATACTCATAATCTTACTCGATCATTCAAACCAATACAAGAAACTGGTAAAAACGAGAACTTAAATCAATATACTATTAAAACCATATAATACAAGACACACACAAAAACAAATTCAAACACAGGTTTCGTTTTAGCTTGTTAGCTTTATTTTCCCAACGACTCTTAAAATACATTGTTTTTGAGACTTTTCATTAAGGCTTTTGTTCATAGTTGTGATATTCTTGCACACGGATAAAAAAAAAAACCCAATGCATTATCGACATATTTAATTTAAGGCTTGAGGAAAAAGAAAACAACAAAAAATAAAGACAATATTTAGGAAAAGAAAGTATAACCTTGGTTGTAAAGAAGAATCCTAGGCCGGCAAGTTCTACTTATGAACATTAACGCAAAAAGTTGTTGTTATATAATTTGTTGAATTCAGAGTTTTAACTGAGATCGAAAAAAAGTAGACATTACTTTTATTTTCCTTTTCCTTTTTTTGGGGTCGTGGGAGGGACCTTGAAAGGTGAGGAATGACCGAAGAAAGCTTTTCTTCTGATAAAAAATGGTAAAATTAAGTAAAAAAGAATAAAATTAAGTGAAGAAAAACTGGAAAAATTTGCTTCTTCACTGGACTTGACTGAAACAAAGCTTCAAAAAAAAAAGGGATAACAAATTTAAAACCATGATGCAAATATGTAAAGATCTCGATTGAGAATTAAGAATAAAAGACGATAATATTTGGGTGATTGGAAGAAAAAAAAAATAATAATAGAGAAAACCTCCCAGTAATACTGTCCAAGGGAAAAAAATATAAAAAAATACCTGTTTCAATCAAAATTAGCGTCAGAGATGTACAACTTTAAAGCCATTCTGAGAAGACAAAACTCCCCCCCCCCCCCCGCCGTTTCTTACCACCCAAAAAACCAAAAAATTTTAACACAAATTTTCATTAAATCAAACAGTGGTGACTGTGGTGTTCTTGGCGCCTGAGTTAAACCCTGTATTATAATTATTTCTTACAAGAAATCTGAGATTGAGCTCTTCCTCACTGCTGAGCTACAAGCCAGCGAGATAAAGAGATCAACGCAACGAGCTGTCTTGGTATACTCCCTCCCTCTCTTTCTCCCTCCTTGTCGCTGGCTCTCTCTGAGTTGCCTAGGCGTGTCACTGCGAATCTCTGAGGAAAGAAAGGTAAGCAAGGAAAATGAGTATCAAAATTTAGCTGTTCTGTCTGCATGCATTTCCGTTAATATAAAATGTAAGAAGAACTACTTCTCCTCGTTACCCTTACGTTAACGATTACCTTGCGTTTACTCTTTTGTTCAAAGGGATCAATCAGTGTTAAGTTGGTGTTTTGAAACAGAGACTGATTGAGTAACAGATTTAGTGAATTCCACAATTGCTTTTTTGAACACTTTTGTTTTACTTGAACCAAGCCTAGGCTCCCTAAATAGTTACACGTCCATGAAGTTTCTGAAATAATTTTATAGAAGAAAGGCGGCGCTCTGTCAAAGCAGGTAAAGAGCTTGTTAGATAAGATCCTACTCCAACACCAGACCTCTCAATATGAGAATGAACCCAGATCTCCTCATTCTCAACCCAACGCCCTTCCACCTGAGCTATTTAACACCTGGAATGAACCCAGATCTCCTCATTCTCAACCCAACGCCCTTCCACTTGAGCTATTTAACACCTGGAATGAACCCAGATCTCCTCATTCTCAACCCAACGCCCTTCCACCTGAGCTATTTAACACCTGGAATGAACCCAGATTTCCTCATTCTCAACCCAACGCCCTTCCACCTGAGCTATTTAACACCTGGAATGAACCCAGATCTCCTCATTCTCAACCCAACGCCCTTCCACCTGAGCTATTTAACACCTGGAATGAACCCAGATCTCCTCATTCTCAACCCAAAGCCCTTCCACCTGCGCTATTTAACACCTCGTATTGAGAGGTAGCAGAGAGAGAACTTCTTAAACTTCTCGACCAGTTTTAGAACCCGTGTGTCTCGATCGGTCAGGGAAATCCCTGAAGTATCAATGTGACATCTTTACCCACTACGCCACCATTCCGTCTTTGTTATGATCATAATTCCAGAGAGTTTCCACTGGCGTATTGAACAATCGCAAAATTATTGTACCAGATTGAAATGAAATGATATAAAAATTTTGCTTTCCGCAAATTAATGTTAATATCTTGTATGTATACTATTGACTAGCCATTTACTATGCCTTTTTTCAAATATTTATTGCTGATTTAAAAAAATGGCTTAATCCATAGACAAATTTGATACAGGGCATTGATTTTAGGGAATTTGAGGAGTTTCAAGGCGTGCATTTAGACTTACTTTGAGCTATGATGAGCGATAACAAGTGAGAGAGGTTCGGGGACGTTAGATAAAACTACAAAAAATGGAAAAAAAGAACACCGAGTGAGAACCATAGACAGAGGGAAGGAGGGAGAGAGAGAGAGAGAGAGAGAGAGAGAGAGAGAGAGAGAGAGAGAGAGAGAGAGAGAGAGAGAGAGAGAGAGAGAAGGAGGAGAGAAAAAGAGTGAGAAAGAAAGAGAGAGAGAGAAAGAGAGAGAGAGAGAGGAGAGAAAGAGAGAGAGAGAGAGAGAGAGAGAGAGAGAGAGAGAGAGAGAGAGAGAGAGAGAGAGAGAGAGAGAGAGAGAGACAGACAGACAGACAGACAGACAGACAGACAGACAGAAAGAGAATTCCAGGTTTTATTAAAGTTTTAATCGATTAAAAAAAAACGTTTTCCAACAAGAAATATAACATTTACTTTAAAAAAGTGTCTTTTTTCCAAAAATATCTAATAAAATCATAAAGGGGATAGGTTGAACATAAAAGTTCATACAATAACAAATTAGCACGAGACTTTTCTTTTCACATTATTTAGAGCCAACACGGATTCTGGTTTTCAAATCATATATTAGCCTGACATACTTAGGGTGACCAATTTTCCGTTTCGGACGGTGCAGTCCCTATCCAGAAGTATAAGTGTTAAAAAACAATAATTATGATTATGGAGAATCATAATGAGCACAAAAGATAAACACATCAAACGTGTTGAATTCTTTACTTTTGTATGAAAACTCTTTTTGAAAATAGACTCAAGTTGAATTACATAATTAGGCTTGCAATTAAATGTTTTCAAAGGGCAGGTGCTGAACCGGTAATAAAAACGTTTAAATCTGTACAAATTAACAAGAAAACCCGCAAACTGTTGCAAAATGAAGAAAGAGATAATTGTTCTATAGAGTAAAGTCAACGTAAGTTTATTTTTCTTTTCAAAAGAAAACGGCTCATCTCTTGCTGAGTCTCCAACCTCCTCAAATCGATGATGCGACCTGTACCGAAATATTCTGGACCGACCATCGCGGTCAGCAAGTGACCACCGACCAACGGCATGAAGAGACTGCAAGGCTAAAAATCTGCTTCGGTAGAATTGAACCTCTTGCCTTGTAAGTTATACAAAACCCCACCAACTAGGAAAACTCATCCACCTCTTTTCTCTATTAATTTTCTTCAAAATTAAAATAAAATAAATAAATAAATAAAAAAAAAGAATTAAAAAAGAAAAGAAAATAGGTGACTTTTACCTTTACGCGAGCGTCATCTACCATTTACGTCAATTTAAAAAGACCAAATACAACGCACGAAGCTTTTTTGTTAATTGAACGCAACTGTTTGAGCAGTGACGCTAATCATATTGATCTGCTTCAGTTTAAAACAACTCATTGCTGCGCCCAAACATTGTGGGGTCCAAAAGATTATGCGGAAAGAGGGAAAAATAAAAGTTTGTACAATACGGGGAGGCTATTTCCATAATCTTTGTTTGGTGCATAATCATAGACTCTATTTAGGGCATTTCCATAATCATTATTTGCCCACACCACGGAGAAAGCGTCTATTTTTTTTTAAAACGTAGTTAATATGCAGTCTATGCGCCAGTCTTCTCCGTCTCTCTATCTATTTTGATGGCAAGTGGAGCCGGTGTCTGGCTGGGGAAGAAAACAAGGAGTGCCGAGAAGAAGTCGAAAGATAGGATTGTTTGCCGCATAAAGACTCTACAATATAAGATTTCTTTTGTTTTGTTTTTGGCGGGGTGGGGGGAGATAAATTCTCCGTTACATTGCGCTCACACTGGGGAGTTATTTAAGCATTTCAATTTAACAAATAAATTAGTCTTTGTCAAGCCTGGAAAGAATTTAAAAAACAACTGTTAAACCCCACAATCACACCTAAGGTGGTTTGAAAACCAACGATAGGTCTTTTACTTCTCTCCTTTCGGCACAAGTGCTATTGATTACCTCACAACGTGCTCGATTGGCTAGCTATTTTTATAACTAAGGTCACCATTCGTCTACTATGGCAAAATGATATTGAGCCTTTGGTCCTTGAAAGTTATTTTTGAAAAATATGATCAGCAAACTAAACCTGACTTCATGACTGGTGAAGACTGCAATGACCTCAAGACAGGAAGTGGAAAAAAGAATGTGCTATTAATAACAGGGTATAAATATCACATTAAAGGAGTAAAACAAACAAATTTGTAAGTATTGAAGGGCGAGATATGTGACAGAGGACACAGAAATGATATACCTACTGCATTAGGTCGGTGTTTTCTCTTTATGGGATTTAAGTTTTTTACAGCTTTCGTGGAAGCCAGTGAAAGGTTAAGGACTTCTGTCTCCACGGAAAATAGAAAGGTGCGAGACATAACAGATGTCCAATGAAATGAAATAATGTCTGGAAAACAGTTACCTTACCTTCTCCTTATTAGTAATTTTAGTAAGAAAGATGGAGGACTTAAGGAGAGGTGCCTGATCTACACAAATTTAGTCAGACGGAGGACAAAATCTGAGACCATTTCTTTCACCAAAAAGACAGGTAGAAGACATTTTCTGAGAAATATGTCTCCATAGGTAACACCGTCCACAGTCTATCTTGAACCGACCTTAAACCACTTCATTCTCGTCACATGCACTAACCACTGCACCTACAGATCTTCTGATCTAAACAGATGTCTTTTGAGTCAGTGATATAATAAAATCATGTCTAACTATAAATCTAGACCAAACAATAGACTCGCTGGCGTCAGCTTGACACATTTTACCCTCGGCTTCTGTAAGGATAAGATAATAAACGCGGCCTGGCAAGTGACAGGAAGTTCCATGTGTGGCTATTGTAAATGATATAAAACGCTTTTCATCTAGGTCGTCTGTATGAAGGAGGGAGTTATAAAATATGTGTTAAACATTACCAAACGACGCTTTATTTCTTTGACCTTTTGGTGACGCCGATGATATTCTAATTTATGACATCTATGACATCTATGAGATTATTCAAGACAGAAGAATGACCCCTATTAATCGACTGAGATTGTAAAATAGTCATCAATCAATCGATCAATTAACCAAATGATCAATCAAGCAAACAATTTATCAGACAATCAAGCTACAAGTGAGAAAACCAATCAATCAAACAGTAATCTACCAGTCAAACTAACTAGTAAGTAATATCACAAACCTGAGCTAAAGTTCAGTGAAAATCAATCAATCAAACATAAATCTACAAGTCAATCTAACTAGTAAGTGATATAACCAATCCGAGTTAAAGCTCCTTATCTCACGAATTGGTGTATTTAAAGCTAGCTGTGATTTTTTGAGTCACCAAGCTATGTCTCTTCAAAGCCAATGATAATTAACAAACAGTTAAATAGAAGCAAAAGCATAAGTCCTATGTTTATCAGAATGATCTTTTTGACGGGTGTACATTTCCTTTTTTTTTTTTTTAAGAAATTTTAAGCATTTTTACACCAAAATATTTAGTTCTTAATGTGATGACTATTTTTTGACTTTCCTTATAATATATTTATTTATTTATTTATTTATTTATAAATAATAAGGGTTACTCAATTAAAACTTCCTCATACCGTTTAAATATTTAACATTATTATATAAAGAATTAGATAAAAAGACTTAGGAGAAAAAGACACTCTGTAAGACAGGCGAAAAGACAAACACAAACTGAGACAGATGAAAAGAGAGAGAACGAGGTGTAAAGAAAGAGAAAGGGAGAGAGCTGAAACAAATAGTTAGAGGATTATATAAAACGAAAAATTATGTGATTTTTAATTTTCACAATTAAACAACGTCGCCGCCGCCACTTGTAATAGATCTCTCTCTCTCTCTCTCTCTCTCTCTCTCTCTCTCTCTCTCTCTCTCTCTCTCTCTCTCTCTCTCTCTCTCTCTCTCTCTCTCTCTCTCTTTCTCTCTCTCTCCCTTTCTCACTCTCTCTCTTCCTCTCTCTCCCTCTCTCTCTTTCTCTCTCTCTGCCTATTCTTTCTTAAGTTCTCTCTCTACTATCTATCTTTAACTCTCTTTATATTTCTCTCTGTCTTTTTCTCTCTTATCTGGCAAATACTAAGAGTATCCACTGATTGACACTAAGCACCAAGTTGTCGTTCGATGAATATGAAGAAAGTATAAAAATTAATATAATAATAAAATCATTTTTTTTTCACTTTTTTCAAAATCCAAACTTGATATTGTAAAACAATCAATACAAATATTCGTCTGCGAACAATTTCTAGCGCGAAGGAATATTTGCTCAAAATCATAATGAAATTTTTCCTCATTAACCATTTTGATAGAATTATGAAAACTTGACTAATCGTTTTATAATGTTGTCAGCGTGCTTTATGCGTTTCACGTGAAAATAACGACTATAATTGTCTGAAAAATATTGTGGGAGAAACAGCTAGAACCAAAGACAAACGATAAACCATTCTTACGCTCATACAGCTAGCAGCTGAAGACTTCCGGTAATTTCTTTGAAAATTACTTGAAATTAACGCAAAAAATTTAAAATAGATCAGGGAAAGAGAGGAGATAGTTATCGAACAGAAAAAAACCGTCCTACCTCCAACATGCGACTCGGGAGGAAAGAAAAGGAAATAGCTATCCAGGGCGACTGGAAGTTTATAGGAACTATCTCGATACAACAGATACACGATAAACTAAACGTTCAGAAAAAAATCGAAAGATAGGCCGTTGTATCGTTCCATATCTTGGTGATGGCAATGAGCTTTCGACGCCGTTGAGCAAGAAAGAGAGAGAGAGAGACAGAGAGAGAAAGAGATAGAGAGAAATAGAGAGAGAGAGAGAGAGGGAGGGGGAGAGACAGAGACAGATTGGGAGCGATGGAAAAACAGAGAGACAGAGATAGAGAGAGAGAAAGACAGACAAGCAGACAGATAGACAGACAGACAGAAACAAGGATAGAGTCGGAGACATAAACAGAGATAAAGATGCTCACTGTGTGAGAGAAAAAAATATAGAATTACAGTTGATAGAGAAAGGTATTCACAAGAGAAATATACAGAAGGAGGTAGAAAAAAGGAGAAATAGACAGACAGAGACAGAGACAGAAACAGATAGAAAGAAGAGAGAGAGAGAGAGAGAGAGAGAGAGAGAGAGAGAGAGAGAGAGAGAGAGAGAGAGAGAGAGAGAGAGAGCGACTGAGGAGAGAGATAAGCAAAGCCTAGGAGAGTCATACTAGCAAAGGGTAAACGAGAAAAGATATAAAGAAAAAGAAGATTTATAGAAAATAACAAAATAGAGACTGAGAGATTGAGCGAAAAAGAGAAACAAAAAGAAAAAAAAGGAGCAGAAAAAGAAGAAGAAAAGAAATAAAACAGAGTCTGAGAGATTGAAGGAGAAAGAAAGAAAAAGAGAAACACAAAAAATAGAGAAGAAAGAGCAGAAAAAGAAGAATAAGACAAGAAGAAGAAGAAGAAGAAGAAGAAGAAGAAGAAGAAGAAGAAGAAGAAGAAGAAGAAGAAGAAGAAGAAGAAGAAGAAGAAGAAGAACAAGAACAAGAACAAGAACAAGAACAAGAACAAGAATAAGAACAAAAAGAACAAGAACAAGAACAAAAAGAAGAAGAACAGCAACAACAAGGACAAGAATAATAATCAGAAGAATGAGTCTACATTTGAGACGATACCTCCTCATCTCTCCACAAGTAGAAGTAAATACAACAACGGTTGTAAAATGACGCCGCAGGCTTGTTATCTCTTCAAACTTATACGTACGAACCCCCGACGACTTATTCTCTTAAACCGAAGTAAACGGTGTCCCAGTTACGCTTTCGAAATATCTTAAATCAACATGAACTTTGTGACATTGTGGAAACAACACTTTACCACCCATCCAATAAATGTTGGCTGTAACTGCACTTTTTTTTAGGGAGCGCAAGATACTAAAGCGGCACCTGGATCTCAATAGACTAAACGTTTTGCACTGGCCAATATTCATAGGTCTACATTCACGATCGAAGTCAGGCTGAGTTGGAGGATCAGTTTCACAATCTTTTTGTAGTGTGCTGAATATAATGTGTTTTCTTTTTTTTTTTTGTTTTATTAGTATGAAACGCCTGTCAGTTTTCTTACTTTCTTTCTTTCTTTCTTCTTCTTCTTCTTCTTCTTCTTCTTCTTCTTCTTCTTCTTCTTCTTCTTCTTCTTCTTCTTCTTCTTCTTCTTCTTCTTGTTCCTGTTCTTGTTCTTCTTGTTCTTGTCCTTGTTTTTGTTCTGTTCTTGGTCTTGTTCTTCTTCTTGTTCTTGCTCTTGTTCTTGTTCTTCTTGTTCTTGTTCTTCTTCTTGGTCTTGTTCTTGTTCTTGTTCTTGTTCTTGCTCTTGTTCTTGTTCTTTTTCTTCTTCTTCTTCTTCTTCTTCTTCTTCTTCTTCTTCTTGTTCCTCCACCTCCTCCTCCTCCTCCCCCTCCTTTTCTTGTTAGTGTTCTTGTCTTGATCCTCTTGTTTTTGTTCTTATTTTGCTCTCCTTTTTTGCTCTCGTTCTTGTTCTCGTTCGTGCTCTTGTTCTTCTTTTTCTTCTTATTGTTTTTATTAAAGCTAATTTTTTTTAAAAGTTATCGCCATTTTTTTAAAATTAGTTTTATCGTTTATCACCCCTTTTCTGCTTCTTCTTCTTCTTCTTCTTCTTCTTCTTCTTCTTCTTCTTCTTCTTCTTCTTCTTCTTCTTCTTCTTCTTCTTCTTCTTCTTCTTCTTCTTCTTCTTCTTCTTCTTCTTCTTCTTCTTCTTCTTCTTCTTCTTCTTCTTCTTCTTCTTCTTCTTCTTCTTTTTTTGGCCCACTTTATTAAACAAGCTACTCTTCAAAAAAGGTCCGTATATCTAATAGTGATAGGTCCGACTTTTGCCTCAATCGCACACGTCATGATGTTGCCTGATGCATTATACCATAAGACTTTTCTCTCTTACATGTTTTTTAAAACAAAGATGACTTCTATTTGGCTATCTTTACACCGACTCGAAGGAGACAGTCGAAGAATTAAATTTCATTGCACAACTAAGTCCACCCTATCCCGATCTAGGATATTTCGATTCTTTTTTCATGATTGTGGACGTGAACCTTTTTATGAAGTTTTCTCTTATTGATCGCTTAAAGTATCTATTCTGCCACCTTAAAAAATTGCTTCATATACCTGTAATGTTATGCTGAGGATTATTTCGGAAAAATAATTATGGCCTATTTAAATACATTCTTTAAAAAAACTTTGTCCACACGTGAATCTTAACGCTTTCAATAATGTAGACTTCTGTAGATCTTGCTAATTTTTACGCATAGTGGTTTACTGAATGACGGGGAAGTGAAAGGAAGAAGGAAAGCTGCTTGTGATAGTTGTTGTAAGACTATTGTTTGCTTTCTGTGCTACCTCCGCCCTAGAAGTATTACACATACTTAGCGATTTATGAGATAAAGTGCGCCGCGAAATAGACAGGGAGGAAAAGATTCACAATTAGATACAGATGATCAAACAAACTTAAATCTAAGCCTACGGAAGAATGGTGCGGGGGAAAAGATGAGAATGGGAAAGCTTGATTGTCAGCATCTAGCACATCCATTGAGCGTAAATTATGTAGTTTTCATCTTGAGGCTTTAGTAACCACATTCAATTGTGCAGACAAGGTTGCTTCTTTTAAGTATCATTGAGCTTCCGTTCCCCCCTACCTTCCAACTATCCCCAATCCACCCCACGAGAAAGGCAATTTAAATGTTTTTCTGGTATTCTTTTCCAAATATTAAAAAAACAACGACAATGAGATTGTGGAGTTGCTGTCGATTGTTAGATTGCATCTGATCCATATCTGGTACTAGTACCATAGAATACAATGAGAAATTAGGAAATGATAACGACCAGAACTTCACTATAATTTACATTTTGAAAAAGGAAGAAAACTTTCCCTTCTCTCTTCATAATCTTATCGGCAGATTTTGTCATTATAGAAAATAAATTCAGATAGGGATCAGATGTAATAATTATATTAATCGATAGCGAATCCATTTATCTCGAAGGTTTTTTTTTTTAATTCATGCAGTTACTAAGGTCGAGAGCTTTCTAAACTGGTCTAAGGCAGAAAATATAAACATACGGCGGGCAATAGGAATGCTGCTTGATTGCACTTTGAAACATTTTTCTTACCTCAACTGCATAAAGTCACTATGCGAGAGGGACGGTATCTGCGGCCCAGCAAACGTGCCGTCGGAGCTTTCTCTAACTGCGTCATCAACATTGACGGACGGTGGAGCACCTGAGTCGGCGTCTGTATCGTTATGCTGCTGGACGTCAGGCGAAGCTAGTCGTCCGTCCCGCGACCACTCCTGCTGGGAAGGTCGATGGACGTCAAGCGCGACTTTGGAGCTGCTTCCATCGAAAGGATCTAGAGATTGAAACTCATCCCCAGCGACAGTTTCTGGTAGAATTATGTGATCCCTTGTTGCCGCACGTTTGCCAAACGATAAGGGCATTCTGTCCATTCTCGATCGGCGACTGGGCGACAGGATAATAACAGATCGATCGCGATTCTCCGGACTCTTCGAGTGGACACGGCCATTGTCGGACAGAGTTCCTGAATAGCCTCGCTTTCCATAGGTCAAAGGCATCCGGCCTAACCTTGACCTTGAACTTCGGGTTAACGGCGTGTCGACTAGTATGTATTTCTGCAACGCGGACTGGGCGCTAGCTTTGAAGCGCTTGTATTCTTCAGGCGCCATTTTGTTTCTCTGCTCTCGGAGTTGCTGCATTAGGAATGGGAGGTCGACGTAGACAATGTCCTCTTTGTTGTTGCGCTTAGGAACAATGATTCGCAGTCTCTGGAATGGGAGAAGGTGTGGGGTTTGTGCTGCTTCATGGCGGACTCGTTCTTCGGATTCAATTACTACAGAAGAGTCACCATCTGCGTGCGCATGTGCCGTCCGAAAGACATCTGGTAACAGAGTCTTCAGTTTCTCCGATATCTCTCTACCGCGCGTTTTGCTAACATAGGTCGGCAGCGACCCTTCAGCGCTCTGTAAAGGACTAAGTTCTCCTCTTCTCATTCGTCTGAACATCTTGTCGTGCTGATTAAATATTTCTGGGAGGTAAAGACGAGGATGGCTAGACACTGAGGAAATGTAGTGAGGGTTGAACCCAGCGTTACCAGCATCAGCTCTCTTCCCGTACGTCAGAGGCATTCTATCCATTCTCGACCATCTCTTACTCTCCGAAATCTGTTCTTGTTCTTTCCCTGCCTCATCCATGTCCTCTATCCCTGCAGTTGAATCTTCCAATGATGTGTAGTCATTCTTACTTTCAGGATTTAAATTTGTCAGTCTGTTCAAGCCATCACCGCTCTTTGAAAGAGAATCTGTCCCGCTGAAAGGTATTGGTGTCGAACTTCTTTTCCGTTTACCGTAGTAATTGGGCATTCGGTCTAACATACTACGAACAGACACCGTAAATGTATCAGCGTTATTGCTGGGCATATTAAAAGACCGTCCGGTGATAGCCGCTTCTGCTGTGCGCTTTCCAAAGGTCAACGGCATCCTCTCCAGTCTTCCTCGGGTATTTCTCAGAAATCCACTTCTAAACTGGTGGAGATAGTTTTTCAATACCCGAAGTGAATTTTCCGATCCGTGAGGATTTTTATGATGTGGAATGTTTAAGCTGATATACCTGCCAGCCATTTTAGTCTCCGGCGAAAGAAAATTCGATTCACCCATGATTCTTTTGCCGAAAGACATTGGCATTCTGTCCACCAAATTCTTGGAGCGGAGAGATATGTGGAGTGGAAGTGGTTCATTTACGTCTGGATTTTCCTTCACTTTACCAAGGTCATCGCCAAGAGAAATGTCAGTATTCATAGAGTTCCCATGATAGTTTTGCAAGTTTTTCAGATGCGAAAGATATTTAAACCAAGGATGGCTTTTAGATTTGAGCAACATAGACATCCTATTGAAATCCCCTGAAAGACGGAATGCTCCAAGTTTATCTTCAACATTTAAAGGTTCTTCAAAACTCTTTTCTGACTCTAATGTTTGAGAGGCAGAGGATAGTGCCAACAGCAAAACAATACAACATTGTGCTTGACTGAACACAAGAGAGAAAACAGCTTGTCTCTTCATTTTGTAGACCTCGTTTGGTTGTTCACGGTCTTGAATCCACGAGATATGTTTCACTTTAAACTTTATCACCAGCGAACCTGTCCTAATAATGAAGAAATATTTGAAAATTTTAATGAAACTATCAAAATATGTATTTTGAAGGAGTTTAATCACGCTACAATTATTATACACAGTTGAAGTGCAAAAATCAATAATGGAGTGAGGGCATAAATATTTCACTCAAAAAAATATCCAGAAAAATAGAAACCGTTTTTCTCTATCTTCACAACTTTGGATCTATCTGCATATCGACATAATTATATTTTTATCTATCGGACTTTCTGCTATCTTCGTATATGCTAGCTTTAGAATATATATATATATATATATATATATATATATATATATATATATATATAAATAAACGACTCAATTTATGTTGCATCATAATTAATCGATAAGCAGGGATAAAGACTTTGCAAAGCCACAGTTCACAGTATGTAGCTTAGACAATAGTTAGGTGGACTAATATAACCAGCCCAGTTATGTCCAAGGTTTGATAAAGCTCAATTCATCACGCATGTTCAGACAGAATTTATCCCTATAGACAGCCACTCTGAGCAGTGACAGGCGCTAAACAGTTCCTTAACCCAGTTCCTTATATTTTAATACGCACCATTTAATAGTTTAAAACGTCATAGGTCATCTTATGTTTAATCATATACACACACACACACATAAAAATCAAAACAACAAAAACAACATATTTAAGTATTTCTATTCATCTATCTTTAATTTTTTAGATACAAACTTCCCTTTTTATATATATATATATATATATATATATATATATATATATATATATATATATATATATATATACATATATGTCTATCTGTATATCATGTGTTGTGTAATTTCTTTAATTTGTGTAGATAGATAGTAATAGGATTCCATTTTAGACAGCGATTTTTAGCCTAGTAAGCACTTGTAAATTTAAAGGAAAATAACATGTTTTATTTAAAGATGTCATGATCTAGGTAATGGGATCAAACATTTTGACAGAAAGGGTACAGCGTCAGCAAACAGTATAATTCACAAGGACTTTATGGTTTGTATCTTTGGAAAAGTAGATAATTTTTCTGCCATAAGAATCGAAAGTATCACTTTGAATGTTTACATACCGACATTTATAACTCAGTGGCTTTTAATAAAATTCAATTCTCCTTTTGTAATAACTTGCTGAACTCATCTCCGTGCAAATCTTCTCACAGAAAGTAACTGGCACTTTAATCTTTTTGAATTTAGAATAGGTGGATAAAATTAGTACTTTATTATTTTCTGTAATATTATTTTTAAAAAATTCAAGTGCTAACATTTACATAACACCTCTATAAGACCTGCATGCGGAGATCAATCTAAATTCTAATGACGATTGCACACGTCAGGGTAACAGCACCTAGTTTAAACTAAAAAAAAATATTCCTTATTTCCTCAGAAGATTTTACAGGATGTCAGAAGTACTGTTTTTTTTTTTTTAAATGCGTGCGCTTTATATAATCTTTTATTATGACTCGCGTGACACGAGGTATAGCAACATCTGGGCTGAAGAATGAATCATGTTCTTCAGTGCAAACCTCGCTTCACAAGGTTTGCAAAACTGGAAACAAAAGTTAACAGAATATCTTATAAAATGAATTTCCTTATTCAAAATAATTTTTACTGAAATACTTATAACCCACATTTTTTTTTTATTTTACTAAAGTTACTTTGTCATTCTTTTTTGCCGTATTATTGCATTCTAAAGTTAAATGTCCCAGCCGGGAATCGAACCCCGAACCTGGTTATTTCAAGTATTATGAATTAAGTTTTCTGGATATAGTAAAAAAAGGAACAGCTTACAACTGTAATTTTTAGTCTTGAGCGAGACATTTGGAAATCACGACGTTCATTTACTGCTTGATGGGAAGCAAATATTTTACGATTTTCTCCAATATTTAAGGAAAATTCTATAACATCAACGATTTTGAAACGATCGCGCTCAAGTTTCGAAAAATTATTATGTTAATTGATTTCCTTATGCTTGCTGACTCCAGCAAAAGCAAATAACGGAAATTTTGTTATTTTGTGCAAGGATTAATCATGCTTAAACAATTCCACACGCTTCATAGCCAATAAAGAATGATGATAATAATGAGAATATCGGAAGTCGAACGATTACTTTCACAAATCAGAAATTTGATGCAGCATTAACTGTTGGAACAATATCGCCTAACAATGCGTTACAGCAAAGTTTAATTCTATTCGCCATGTGAAAAGCACACAGAAGAAAAAAAAAAGGACAATAGTCGCAATGGAATTTCTTTCTATTAGCTTTCATTTTGATTTTTTTCTCTCTCTTTCTCGCTCTCTCTCTCTCTCTCTCTCTCTCTCTCTCTCTCTCTCTCTCTCTCTCTCTCTTTATCTCTGCCCCTCCGTCTCTCTCTTTATAGTTTTTCTCTCTCTGACTCTCTCTCCTTCTCTCTCTCTCTCTCTCTCTCTCTCTCTCTCTCTCTCTCTCTCTCTTTTCGCCTCTCTCTCCCAGCTCACAGTTCCTTTATTGATATTGTTTTCTCTAAATGTTTCCGAAGTCCTTTCAAAGCCTAAAAAAAGAACTGTCCAACACTAAGAGGGCAGATAAACCCCACGCCTGGTCACAGGTGGCTTAGTTTCGATAGAATTTTCATGTCACCAAGGGCTGCATGGACAATACACCTAGTACTAGAATTTCGTTTTTCATTCATCATTTTTTCCCATTGTTTATTCTTTCATTGCTTTTTTTTCAGCAGTTCACTGCTTTCGTATCAACCGTTTCCGGCATGGTTTGTTCCAGTCAATCAAACTTTGTTTAGCCTATTGACATCTGATTTGGGAGTGGTCGCCCTTTGTATACACAGTTCCTCAATATGTGATTCTACATGGCTACTCTTTTTCACCGGTGTTTAATTTCTCTTGTGTTCCGCTTCCGCTTTCGTTTTTATCGATCGCTGCTTTGTCAGTTTCGACTGAACAAAAACCAAAATTGTTTGAAGTAGATGGTTTGTCATCAGCATTGGCTCGCTTGATGTCAGCCAGCTGGCTCTTTCTTTTTTGCCTTTTGCTTTTTGTTTTAAATTTTATAATAATATTTAATTTCATCTGGAATATAAGAAAAAGATTAAAACTGGCTAAAATAATCGGCTCTGGTTGTGACAAATTTCCATTTCAATCGTGGACAATGGTGGTGTAAAGGAATTATCGTGTAGCAAATGGTTATAAATCTTTCAATGTTTTTAGGAAGACGATTACTTTACAGTTTCGTGTATCAGTTTTCAACAACGCAAACTTGTGATTTTGCTCGGATGTTGTACATGTGTTAACCAAATTCAGCAGCAGTGTATGTAATTTCTTTGAAAATGTACTCATTACTGATTTTAGCTAATCTGGTCTGCAACATCGGAGCGAGCCATGTTGAGTCCAAGAGTATCAAATTGTTCAGAAAAGCACGATGGCAACGCTAACAAAACCATGAGCTTTTAGCTGTTCTTCCTGTATTTGTCTGGCTTTTAAACATAATCGTTTCGAAACAAAGCAGGAAGATTTAAAGAACATAATCTATTTTCATTCAGATTTAAAATGTGGTGAGTTTTTCTATTTCAATTAATGACCACGGACTTTATTTGAGACAAGCAATTATATTTATCATCACAAAGATAGCCTTTCCACTATCAGAGGAAAAGGGAAAAATTTGTCAAATCTGCTCCAACTCCACTGGAACCGCATCTGTAACAAATTTACCTAAACTGCATAAAATCTTCGTCATTGAAAAGCTTATTCTCACTTAAAACAGTAATTAGTTTCTCAATCCATTCCCACGTGAAATATCGCGCCGGCTTCCATAAGTCGATGAGATTTCATATATGAAGAAGATAAAACCGCTGGAGGACGATTGCGGCGGTAAAATCAAAGCTTAATCTAGAATCTGATAACTAAATAGGGTAATTATGTCATTGTATTTATGGGAGGAATTATGTGCAGCAATGATGTTTTAAAATCCTTCTAATCTAACTGACCAGACTTCTTAAAATGGTTCAAACTCCCTTTTCCAGGTCTGTTATCACCTCTTTATTGGCAAAATTATTTGAAGTGAAGATATCAGTTGCCTCAGAACCCGTTTTCATTATTACATTTGGTGTAGCAAGGAAAAAAACAGTATCGCTAGCGCTAAACATCCATATCAGGCGGCAAGTAGTAAAATAACTTTTTATTCTACACACATTTTCAACACTCTTATGTTTTTTCAATTTCTTTATACGGTTTTTTTAATAGATGTCGAGTTTTTTTTTTTGTTTTTTTTTTCTTTTCTATAAGCTGAATTTGTTCAAACACTTTGATTTGCCGTTTTGTCCTATTAAGATTTAGACAAGCTGAATGCCTCGTTCTACAAACGGGACACTGGTGTCAATTTGCCGAGGCTGGGGTACTTGTATGTATTTACAGAGGCTTATAAATGGTCTTGATATCTCATCCTTTACTTATATGATCCAGATAATTATATCCCTCCACCTGTCCATCTTCACCTAGAATCTAGAAGTCTCGATATTCTTATTCCAAACATAAAGTTTAGATATAGACCTTAATTCCTTTTGGATTGAAGGAAACCGACCTAATCCTTTCCCAATCTGTTTTTTTTTTTTATATCCTTTTAAACGCTGTGAATTTTCACGTTAAGTGCGTAAAATTGCACTGCATTGCGGAAATTCTCAGTCACGCAGTCCCTTAAACCTAGATCTACACCTCAAGTCGATTGAGAAAGACTCGCTGTTAAAGAATGACCAAATGGCGAGTGAAATTAGGGGTCTTATGTTGACGAAACAAAGTTTTTTGGAAAATCTAGGAAAGCAGTTTGCGTTGATATATTTTTTTATGATTTAGAACCTAGCCACAATGAATGCTGTAGACGCCCGCAAAGTTTTTTGGGTAATAACGGAGGAGTTCGAACGCAAAGCCTCCCAAGTCCGCTTATATCTATCTATCTATATATTTCCACAGTTGGTCTATTTGAAAGCTATTCGCGCTTAGTTGAGCAGAGAATGTCCTGTGGATACGAGTTTGAATCTAATCTTATTCGTTGGAAAAACTTATGATCACATTAAGTCGTCGAAGCCCTTCCTCCGCTTATATCTATCTATCTATATATTTCCACAGTTGGTCTATTTGAAAGCTATTCGCGCTTAGTTGAGCAGAGAATGTCCTGTGGATACGAGTTTGAATCTAATCTTATTCGTTGGAAAAACTTATGATCACATTAAGTCGTCGAAGCCCTTCCTCCTAACTCAAAGTTATTCCAAATGCCTGTAAAGAATGTCATGTGGACAGGGTATAACGGGAGAATGTGAAATAAACGACCCAATTTATATTGCATCATAATTTATCGATAAGCAGGGATAAAGACTTTGCAAACCTACAGTTCACAGTATGTAGCTTAGACAATAATTAGGTGGACTAATATAATCAGCCCAGTTATGTCCAAGGTTTTATAAAGCTCAATTCATCACGCATTTTCAGACAGAATTTATCCCTATAGACAGCCATTCTGAGCATTGACAGGCGCTAAACAGTTCCTTAACCCAGTTCCTTATATTTTAATACGCAATATTTAACAGTTTAAAACGTCGTAGGCCATCTTATGTTTAATCATTTTCCAGTCAAGTACTCTTATATGTGCTGAAACTGAAATTGCCTAAAAGGGAACCAAATCTAGATATTTTCCTGTATGATCTTGTTCTTTATTCAGGAAATGTACACGTATTTAAGTTTCTAACCCCGGTATTGAAGTTTCGGCCGAATCGGGTACACAAACAAAAACATTAACAACTGAATAGCACATTGTTCCTGGAAAACTCATGAAGAATATGAAAAACGTAATACAATAGCAATAAAAACAAAAGCTCTCAAATCAATCATATCAGAGTTATTTTAGTGACATGCTTAGAATTTGCTATCGGAAATTCTTGAATACCGTTTGTGTAAAGTGTTCGACTAACAAAACGGCCTATTGTCTTGTAAAAGCTCTCGCATCAAAGCTTATTGTTTTCACCACACAAGTGTTACGACCCACAAGGGTTAAATTATTTTGCGCTTCGGCAGCTTTTGCTTTCTTTTCGAGTTTTCCCCAACCTATGTGAACATTGCACTGTACGGAACTATGTTTTGTTTTTAGTGTCCGCTTTGTAGTAGGAAGATCGTGTTACAGATAGGTTCTGTTGCTACTACTTTGCGATGGATGTTTATATTGTAAGCTGCACTATCAAGATCTGAGAGTCGCTACTGCGTATCTTGATGGAACCAGTTGGATAGAAATCGAGTATGCTGCCAGAAAAGGAGGGTAAGAGAGAGAGAGACAGAGAGAGAGAGACAGAGAGAGAGACAGAGAGACAGAGAGACAGGGAGAGAGACAGAAAAAAGAGAGAGAGAGAGAGAGAGAGAGAGAGAGAGAGAGAGAGAGAGAGAGAGAGAGAGAGAGACCGAGTAAAGAGAGACAGAGAAAGGCAGAGACGGAGGGAGAGAGAGAGTCAGAGACAGGCAGAGGGAGAAATAAAAAGAGAGAGAGAAAGAGAGGAGGGGGAGAGAGAGAGAGAGAGAGAGAGAGAGAGAGAGAGAGAGAGAGAGAAACAGACAGACAGAAAGACCGAGACAGAGAGAGATAGAGACAGAGACAGAGACAGAGGGAGAAAGGAAAGAGAGAGAGAGAGAGAGAGAGAGAGAGAGAGAGAGAGAGAGAGAGAGAGAGAGAGAGAGAGAGAGAGAAAGATTGAAAGGGGAGGTTGCTTTTTTACTTTTTAAGTCTCCCCTTAAAGGTTGTAACTTTTGTTCTTGTGCAACGATTGATGTATTCGAACCATACGGGTCATAACCGTTTTGTTCAGATGTCACAATGAGATTTTCGTATTTGCGAACTCAATTTTTGAGAATCAGTTTCGAAATTTTTAAAGATTTTATAGACAAGGGTAAGTAGATATATCTGTTTGTTTTCATTTTTTTTTAATGATTGTGGTAATTTCTGCTAGTTCGAGAAACTATTATCTGTTAGGGCGAAATTAAATAGTAACAGTTTGTGTAATACAATGATACAGAGTTTTTTAAGCTCACTGGTTAGTTCTTTTTTTCTGTCTTTTTTTATATTTTTCCCATCTGAATATTAATCCTTGAAACCAGTTGCAATGCAAATTGAAATGAGAGGTTTGACATTTTGAATCCATAGCGATGTTGAAAGAACGAGACCGACGCTTTAAATAGCTAATTAATTAAAATAAACATGTTATCTTCATCCGGGAAAAAAATCTCTATACGAAGAGGCGAGATATGTCGAACTCTGAACTCGTTCATGAAAAACTATAATGGAGAAACTGTTAAGATCGATCCACAAGAATAGTTGACGAATTATGTAAAACTCCAATTTTCGGATTGTTTTAAAGACATATTACTATTTTACTTTATCCTAAAACGAAAGAAAATTCCTCTACGGCTTTTAAACTCTTGGTATTTTTTTTTTTACAGGAACTCAACATTTAGAAGATCTATATAAGATTGGTTAAATACAGGACTACCTGTTTTGTTCTAAATCAAATCTCTGAATTGGTGAAGTATTTATCTCGCGATCTACTCAAAGTAAACAGATATCGGCAGAGTTAAATACTTGAACAGAAATGCCAAAATTGCGCAAACTCAACTTGCAAAGGGGTAAGAATTGTAACGGGTACACCTCTCTATAATGGTTAACTATTCCTCAGTCTCAAAGTATTGTACAAGAAAGTTGGGACTAGTTGAACAAGAGGGGAATTTATAATAGATGAATGATCAGATAAAACTACTTACCTTTGAAATGACAAACCAAGTGCGGACTATTTAATTGCGTAAAGTAATTCATATTACCATTTAAATCGCTAAACTTTGCGTCGATTCCAACACAGTAAACTAAATGATGGATCTACCTTCTACAGTTCGCAGAAAATGAAGCGATATATATATATATATATATATATATATATATATATATATATATATATATATATATATATATATATGTATGTATATTTACATTCATATATTGGATTCATTTTATCATATCGCAACAAAGCATTATCATTTGATTATGGTATTGCTACCACTTAACTCTAAATAGTGCTTCTATATCTTTCACTTCAACGGTGTGAATATCATTTATTTGTGTTACAACCTGCTCGGAGATCAGTAGCATTAATGCGTAGGAATCTGGCGATATATCTCATCCAATTCAACAATCACCGGTTATAATCGTCGAAAAGATAATATAGTTCTTATCTATCTCTTGTTTGAAAATTGATGAAAATAGATAACTTTGACTTATAGTAGGATTTAAACGCAAGCTCAGAAACAAAACTCAAACAGCTTCTCAAATATTGACTTCCAACCACTGATTGAATTGGGAACCATGAGAGTTTGTGGGAGGACTTCCACGCTGGGCATCTAACAGCAACATACACTTGTCGCAAACAATTATAATCTCTTCACACATTAACATTGAATAGCGCATAATCTAAAAAAAAATTGGACTCCAGATATTTGTGAACATCTTAATATCCGTGTAAACCATTTTCCTGTACTCCAAACTTTCAGCATCAAGATGAGTACCCTTCCTAGCCATCTGTCTTTGCAATTCAAGGTTCAATTTCAAAGACAGCAATGCTAGATACGTGTGTGTGCGCGTGTGAGAATTAAGTTTTTTTTTTATAAAAGTATTATTGTAGCGTTTTATACGTGGCATTTTTTAACGAATGTCGAAAACAAATAATCTTACAAATTTCGAGTCGGACACGCTATTCCAACAGACTTGACAAATCTGTAAAGGGAACTAATTATAATATGAGAGGAGAGCCCCAGGGAAATCAGTCATCCATGGTTTGGGCTGGAGACTGGGAGGAGTCTTGACTGGGAGCCTAAAGCTAGCGACTCTATATCCTTAACGAATTCTTTTAGCTCTCGTATAGCGTCTTGGAAGTCTAAATCTAGTGTGTTTCCAGTTAGCCTGTTCAACGATTATTTCCCCTGAGCGCGGATCACTTTATTAAAATGAGAAAACTTCTTGTTCTAGGAATTTTTCAGGATTAGTATTCGACAAAAGAGAAAACGTTTGCGGGAAGTACAAAAAACTGTTCTGGGCAGCAGAAACCACAAAGATGAATCATTTGAGGCACGCTTATTAGACTTATATAAGTTCAGACTTTTGTCTCGTACAACCACGGCATCTAGCTATTTATGATGTTATTTGAAAAAAGTAATCTCTAAAATATGGTTCTATTGACAGCACATTGCAGATATAGCAAGGAAGGGACCTAAACGTCACGCAGACTTACTATAGTCATGGCAGTTAAGTGAGAGTAATATTTTTAAATGATTCATATAAAATTACAAATAAAGGCAGGCAGACTTGCCTTTCTGTTTCCACGCCGTCACTAGCGAACCCAGGCGTTATCCTGGAATGTTTATTTCGTGACATCCAGGTGTTAAACTACGGCCTTTATAAATCGCGATTTTGAACCTAATCAAGATTACATAATTATCAAGAAACGTGTGTTCCATTTAATGTTGTTATAGGGCATGAAATCAGTGAATAACAGGTCAAAGTTGATGATTGTGGGATGAGGCGCATGTACAGGAAGACCCTGTATGTAGCGTTCCGAAAAGGTTTGGGTCGAAATGCGAATAAGACTTGGAGAGTAAAATAAATTGTCAACCATAAAATATCCCTGCACCCCCATGAAATAAACTAGTTTGGTGGAAAAACAGCTTAAAAGTTGTTACTAGAGACGAAAACTTAATTCTGTTATATGTTATATATTTAATGGTTTAGTTTATTATTCTATAACACGAATACACGCATGAAACAAGCTTTCCTGTACTTATAGTCGTTGCAGTGGTTAACTGGACTACCGTGGCATTTTGTCCGTAACTTTTACAAGAACACATTTTATCTCTTACGGATTGAAAGATTGAATTTCTAGCAGCGATCTAATCATAATACAATAAATGTGTTGTCTAAACTGTTGAATAGATTACAATACGTTTCACCTGAAATATGGGATCATCTAACAAATAAAAAAAAAATAAAACGAAACTCTTGCGGAGACTGCACTGAAGTAAAGCGAGGTAAAAAAAATGGAATAACATTCAAATTCCCCCAAAAGTAACATTATCAGATAACAAACCTGGTTGTGGCCTTCAAAAAGAAAACAAAAAGTACAAATGCGAATAATTCATAGGAGTGCATACTAACGAAGGTCATGTGGAATCTAAAGCAAAACTAATGAAAATATAATGGATATACCGGCTCAATGATTTATCACGCTAGGGTGATAAAGGTAAAATAATAGGTCATTGCGACCAGTCGGTTTTGTTATTAATTAAAAAATTAGTTTCCAAGAAACCGGACCTTTAGTGATTGCATATGTTTCTAAATGGGTTTTCCCTATTCGGTAATGAGCAGAGTTCCTGGAAAGGTTGCACTGGAGCCTCCTGAGGTTAACACATCGCTCTGGCCATGAGCCAATTAGCAAGTCCATGAATCACTGGTGAAATCCTTTGACTAACAGAAATATCCTTATGAAGCAAGGCTGCCATCTAATTAGGTTGAAAATAAGATCGCAACGTTCTAATTTTAGAGGATATTCCTTGAAAATCTGAAAAAAAAAATCTAATAAGCTCCACAGAAATGCACCTCACTTTGTTATATTGTTATAGCTTATTGCGCTAAAATTTCAGTTTTAATCAATTTTCATTTTCTTCATGTTCTTTTTTTTTTAAACAAATAGCCTCAGAATGTTTCTAATGAATTTATTTAAGGCATCGCAACTGCCTCTTCTGTCACTTGAGATTGGTCGAGGGAGATGCTATTGGTCGCGGTTTCCATTTTGGACGATGGGCAAACACAGCTGGTTATCATACGCTGTCAAAAAAAAAGTTCTTTGCCTAGGTCTGACCTACACTGAGCTCAGCATGTGGTCGTGACATTACACCTAACTTGATCCCTTGCCCTAGGTTTGACCCACACTGAGCTCAGCATGTGGTCGTGACATTACACCTAACTTGATCCCTTGCCCACGTTTGATCCACACTGAGCTCAGCATGTGATCGTGACATTACACCTAACTTGATCCCTTGCCCTAGGTTTGACCCACACTAAGCTCAACTTGAAATCGTGACATTACAGATTATTTGATTTGCATGTTAGGTGTCAATGAAAGTCAAAATTTTGCCATGGTTTTATGCAATATTTAACTGTCTTTGCCTTCCTGGCGTTAAAAGTTTTGTATTAAGCTCAGCATATTCTTGATGTTCATAAATTCATATTCATAAAACCAGAGACGAAAAGTTTATGCAAAAGCAAATCAGGCAGCCCTTAAATACTTGATATATTTAAATTAATATTTAGCATTTTGCAAGCATAATTCCGTATTCTCAGGCTGGTCGGCAAAAAAAAAAAACCCTAAAAAAAAAACAAAAAACAAAAACGGTGGTTTCGATGAAAATCAGGCCCGACCATGCTTTCAGAAATAGTTTGTCTACTGATGTTTGTAATAGGGATGGATGGCAAAATTTGATGAAGCTTAATCTGTATATAAAGCTTCTTAAGTCATTATGCATGTACTAATTTCAAGAGCGATTATCTAGAATATAGATTGTTTACTTCACGAAAGTTTGGACCATAGCTAGGTTTAGGATAAGGCAATGCAATCACTAAAGGCCCTTCCTTTAGCATCGCAAAATACTTTCTTAAACATTCATTCATGAGATTTTATATTGAGGTAAAGGTATTTATCTGTTTATTTTCCATTAAATTGTTTTTTTTTTTTTTGTTTTTTTTTTTGCTTTTCTTTTGAAATAGCCTGGGAAAGGACGCTGCATTTTTTCGGCATTATCAAATTAAAAAAAAACCTCCAATAATCCCAAAACTCTACTGCCACTTTTCTACTGCCACTTCTTAAACGTTTTTTTTTTCTATAACAAATCAAATTTTGGTATGTGTAATTTATCTGCGCACAAAAAAATCAATGGCATTTTTAGTGCGAAATTGGAATGATTATTCAAATATCGTTAGCCATGGATTCTATTGTTTAAAATTTGTTCTTTAAATGAAGACAAAACACCGCTATTTTCTTATCTCATAGACAGTGTCCTGCCTTACTATTTTATTTTTTCATCATCATAAACAGAATAGATGAAAGAAGAGATTCTACTCTTTCGTCAATATTTGCACGAGCCAGTCTATAGATAGTAAACTGGTATAGAATCGAATTATTGTGAGGATTTGGCAGAGAAAACCAGTTTAGCTTGAGGCCTCGAGAAGAAATCAGAATATTTATGTTTTTTGTCTAAATTACCTTTTTCTTTCTGAATTTTGCTTTCTTCTTTTCTCTTTCTATGTATCTATATATGTACGTATGTACGTATGTATGTATGTATGTATGTATCTATTTATCTATCCATCTGCCTATGAAGCAAGGTATATATCTTTCTTTAATTTCTCTATATAGCTACCTATGTAACTATCTATATATTTGTCTACTCCATCAATCTATTTCCTATTTATCCATCAAGCTATCGAACTGTCATTTATCTATTTCTCTCTCTCTCTCTCTCTCTCTCTCTCTCTCTCTCTCTCTCTCTCTCTCTCTCTCTCTCTATATATATATATATATATATATATATATGTACATATATATCGTTATCAATCTATTTCCTTTTTATGTGTCAAGCTATTTATAGGTGATATGTGTTAATTTTTCTCTCTTATTAGTTATCTATCTGTCTATTTATCACCGCATACGCATTTAATTTTCAATTTCGGTATGTTTATATATAGACATATCTTTTTTCTAAGCCTCTTCTATCACTTTTTTTTTTCTACTTGCATACTCTATGAATATTTCTATTGACTTTTCTACCTGTCTTTCAACCAGTCTACATGACTTATTACTAAAATGTCTTCCCCTTTCTCTCTTTATGTCACTACATGCCCTATTTCAGTTCTCATAGAGATATATAATTATATATTGCATTCACTCTGATTCAAGGAAAAAAAAATTCGTTAATCATGCAAGTAAATTTTGAGAGGAAGAAGCAAACGCAAGTCGCTTACCTCACTTTGCAAGTTGTGCTGTCGCTGTGAGACCTAACTCTTACACCTTTGAGCTGAGCCCTGAGTTCACTCCCCAGACCATTCCAAGACCACCTCTCGCTGACGCACATACACAAGTGTGAGTCTGCAGCTAGCGACGGAGGGACGGATGGATGGAGAAGAGGGAAGGGTGGAGAAAAGGAAAAAATGGAGGGGGGGGGGGGGTGGGGAGCAGAAGGAGCAGGAGAAAGAGCCACGGCTTCAGAACAGGTGAGGTTACCGTCTGCAAGAGTTAAACAACGAGTGGTGAGCGATGGAGGGCTTTGCTCTGCATGGATGCTCTAACACACCCCTACCTGGTCTACAGTCCCACGTCCTACACCTCCCGCCCCTTCCACTACCCTCCCCTCTCCTATCTTACTCGATTTCTCTGTCTCTCTGTCTCTCTCTTTCTCCATCTGTATCTTTCACCCTCTCACCTCTTTTTCTGAGTTTTGCTTTAGTTTATCTTTATCTGCCTCATTATTTATCACTCTTTCATGCTTTTTACTTCATTTCGCTAATTTTTTTTCATTTATCAATCCAATTACCCGCCTATTTTTTTTCTCTGACTACCTTATTTTATATCTATTAACTCATTAACCTGTCTCTCTTCCTATCCGTTAATTTATCGACTTATCTACTATGAATCTAAATATTTATCTGTATTTATACTTATTTCTTTTTGCTGATCTAAATATATTTATATGTTTAAATATATATATATATATATATATGTATGTATATATATATAATATATATATATATATATATATATATATATATATATATATATATATGATTATATAGCTTACTATAGTCAATCAATCTACGCGTTTATCTGTCACTATAATTGACGACTAATCTCACTATCAATTTATATATCTATCTATTTCCCATCTATCTATCTGCTAAGTATATTTCTATTTACTTACCTACATATCTACGTATCGATCTCACTTACTCACATACATTGACCTCCCCTTCTCCTCCATTTATCCCTCATATGCCTTGCGGCCTCAACCCGCCGCCCCCCGTTGAGGAAATCTTTCTCACCAACAGCTCCCCTCGGAATCTCTTCCTTGGTGTTGGTTGGAAGACCTGCACATGTCGGCATGTGACTTTCTCTCCCTCTCTCTCTCTCTCTCTCTCTCTCTCTCTCTCTCTCTCTCTCTCTCTCTCTCTCTCTCTCTCTCTCTCTTTCTTTCTCTGTCTCTATCTCTCTCTCTCTCTTTCTTTCTCTGTCTCTCTCTCACTCTCTTTCTCTTTCTCACTCTCCCTTTCTCTATCCTTCTCTCTCTCTCTCTCTTTCTCTCTTTCTCTCTCGTCTTTCTCTCTCCCCTTCTTTCTCTCTCTTTCACTGTCTTTCTTTCTCTCTTTTTCTCTCTCTCCTCTGTTTCACTCTCGTTACTCTCTCTCTCTCTCTCTCTCTCTCTCTCTCTCTCTCTCTCTTTCTTTCTTTCTCCGTCTCTGTCTCTATCTCTCTCTGTCTCTCTGTCGCTCTCTCTGTCTCTCTCTGTCTCTGTCTCTCGGTCGCTCTCTCTGTCTCTCTCTCTCTGTCTCTCTGTCGCTCTCTCTGTCTCTCTGTCGCTCTCTCTGTCTCTCTCTGTCTCTGTCTCTCGGTCGCTCTCTCTGTCTCTCTCTCTGTCTCTCTGTCGCTCTCTCTGTCTCTCTGTCGCTCTCTCTGTCTCTCTCTGTCTCTGTCTCTCGGTCGCTCTCTCTGTCTCTCTCTCTGTCTCTCTCTCTTGCTACAGTTTGGGTGTGAGCACATAACACAGACCCTCATTGCCCTTTCGCATTGTGTGACTCAGAATAGTTGAAAAGGGGTAGCAAGGGATTTGTTGTTGAGAAGAATAGGCTCGCCTGATCCCGATGATTCCTAATGATTATTACCCCTAGTAAGAAAGCAAGAATACTTAAATCATCGCAAACCTTTCCCAACAACATAAAGTAGACACCTTCATAATGATTTAATTATTTACTTTGGCATTTCATATTACAGGATATCTCATGCAAATATCACCAATGCATCATAAGAAACAAAAGGTCAGCGAGTGATATATCTAGAAAATAAAGGTATGTAGTCCAAGCTAGCAATTCAGCACAATGAGCTTCTGATAAAAAAATCTCGCCACTGATGTTAAACTATACCTTCCATAATTATGTAACGTAATACTCTGTATTCCATAAAATTTGATCTATTTATGGCGTTATTGTTTTATCCATCTAAATATCTATCCGTCTATCTATCTATCTATCCATCTATCTATCTATCTATCTATCTATCTATCTATCTATTTATTAATCTATCTATCAGTTTATGTATATTTTACTTTTCATTTCATTCAGTGTCTTAAATCTATCCATCCATTAACCTATCTTCCTAATTGGCTATAATTCTCTCTATATATATTATGTATTTGTCTGGATAAGGATTAAGCTCATAAAGGCTATGAAAGAGCGATTTTCTCTGTTTCAAATATGTCTACTCTAGCGAAATGATTTGAATAGTATCGCATAACTTCAGTCTAACTGGGTTTCACTATATAATTGTAGAATATCATAGCTCTTGTTGTTGTTGTTATTGTTGTTGTCCTTGTCATCCCGGCTGTTGAGGGCCATTCTGGGATCGACTTGCCACGCTTGGCCAAGTCACACGATCCTGAGCTAACTTGATGTTACTGTTGAGCTGGTTTCCAGTCTATTCTTCGATGTCATCGTACCACTGACATCTGGGTCTGCCCCTTCCTCTGCTACCATCTATTCTACCTGTGAGGACTGTTTTCTGCAGGCTGTCATGTCTTGCAATGAGGCCAAAATTTGACAACTTGTGTGTTCTTATTTAAGATAGCAGTCCTCTCTCAACACCAAGTCTATTCAAATATCATAGTGCATCGATGTTTTAACATTTACCTGCTTTATTATTAGCATGTCAGCTCATCTGATGAGATTTATCTTTTTGTGTAAGTATCGACCTAACCATCTTTCTATCTAGTTATTTAGTTATCCGCCACCTACCAATGTCTCAACTTACCTCTCTATTATTTCATATTTTTAAATTAGTTTCTATTTTATCAACTCTCTGAATAACACTTGTACATAGTGATCTCTCTCTCTCTCTCTCTCTCTCTCTCTCTCTCTCTCTCTCTCTCTCTCTCTCTCTCTCTCTGTCTCACTGTCTCTGTTCTGTCTGTCTGACTGTCTCTCTCTTTCTCTTTATCTCTTTCTCGCTATCTATACTTCTATACATAAATCTTTCCACGTATTTATCTGTTTTTTTATATACCTGTCTATCTATCTATCTATCTATTCATAATCTGTCTATATATCCATCGCTTTATTTTTATTTCTTTCTCTGTTCTTATATTCTCTCTCCATCTCTTTTTTTTCTTTTTTCTCTTTCTCTTTACCCTTATTTTAATTAGTTACGTTCACAAGATATCAGAATTCATTTAGAAGAAACATGTAATAAGAAATCAACACAACTTGATTGGCATGATTGTTTACAGTGTGTTGTCATAGAAACTCGATACCGAAATGGCCGCCCTGAGAGCTTTTGCTTTGATTGCTTTTAAATGGCAAAATGGAAACATGAGCAAAAGGTAAACACGAATGTAATCATCATTTTACACAGGGAAAAAATTTAAAACAAATTATGAATTTTTTGGAATCTTTTTCGTTTGTTTCGATTTTATCACTGAAATCCTTGTTTTTTTTTCACAAAGGAGACTTCAATTTATAATTGAACCTATCGTTCCATCCAATACTTGTCCTTTATTATAGAATAATCGTAACAGGTTAGAATTTCAAATGGAACCTCCATACTTTTCAGTGAGTTTTGCTATTTCTGTGATTAGTAGATCGTGGGCTATTGGGCAACGTGCGCTTTGGTGCACTTTAAACAAAACTTTTTTTTAATTTTATTTTAAGATGAAAAATGCCACAGTAAACATTGCGAAATATAAAAGCGCTTGCCGTCATGAAGCAAGTATAATTTGAGACATTGTATAAGTTTGATTTAAATAGCAAAAAATTTTCTTACAAAATTTTAATCTGGGTCGTTATGATATTTCTAGAATTAAAACGATCTCTCTTTGCAGTTTTAAAGGTGGTATGCATACGTATTTGATGAAGATTATCTAGGATTATAAATTACGACATAGATTGAAATTATGTGTGATCTACAAGCAGTACCATTTCTTTTGGAATTTTAAAGAAAATTTTTATTGCTCATATATTTTTCTAGCGACAAACAATGTCGAGAAATAAGCACATGGTTTGTACCAAAACTTGTTATAAGCTTAGAAAGTTATTTAGGAACGCTTAACACATACTTTTTCTCTATTTCCTTTCCATTTTAACCGCTCACTTTTTAGTCTATTGTGAGAAGCACAAAAATATAAGAAATTCCAAGCTAGATAGATGTAGCTCGAGAACGACAAATAAGATAAAGAGGTTAAAACACAAGAAAAGACACACCGGTAAGGAATGGCTGGGACCCCCACCTCTGGAAGACACGAATCGCTTTGCCGGGACAAGACCAGATAAGGTACACACAGATTTATCCTCGTTTTATTCGTCCTTTCTTCTTTCATTTTTTGAACTGTTTTCCGTCCTATCTGGCTACCTCGCGCTAGATCTAGGTTTGTGATCGCTTCTCCTTTTCTGTGATATTTATTTCCTGGCCTTATCAATCACCTGCATCTTTAGATCTTTAGATCTCGCTCCGTCTGTCCCAATCGTCGTTTGACTACTTTATCTGATACAACAGTACAAAGCAATAATAACACGAAGAGCGTTATATTATGCAACATTTCAAGATAGCACGTGTAAAAATATCCGCGACAAACAATTATTAAAGTTATGTCAAAAGATCGAATAAAGTGTTAATCCCAAAAAATGTTGTTTAATGTATACTAACACTTTATTCATACGGAAATGTCGAACTAAGATTATTATCTTATTTTGAAAGCCAACATTATCCTCAGTAATAACACTCGAATTTCTCCTCATCAAGCGCCGTAAACTTGTTGAAAACTCCCGCAAACATCAGAAAGTTGTATTCTTTATTTGCATCGTTTGTTTCTGTTGAACTGAAAAATATTCATAAAATATATTTTTGTAACTACAGTGCAAAGTGTTAAAATCACAAACGCATCTTGTATGGAGAAGAATATAAACTTTATAATATTTAATATGATTATTATATACTTTAACTTATCTGAAGCAAATACGTGGGAAAAAAATCAGCTTTCTTTTACCTTAACAAATTGCATTATAATCTAGCATTCTTTATAATTTACCCATCAATGCTCTTAATCCTCAATAGCTTAGCTATCAAGGTTTGTTACAATTTGCTCATATTGATCTTATTCCTAGAAAACAATTAATATTCGCTGTAATTTGCCCATCAATGATATTATATCTTTACATTTGTCAAGATTCGTAATCTAATGATCGATAATTTTTTATAAAAATTCTCTCTAATATATAAAATTCATACACGATATAATTACACACACACACACACACACATTGCAGCTACTGAGGTGAGGCTGCGCCTTTAGTTGGCCGTTTCAGGTGCACTGGGCTTTAACCCTAGTACTGCGCACCTGTTATATTTAAGCTTTGCCCTGACGTTAAGAAAATCCCATTTCTTCAAGACTATGGTGTGTAGCTCTGAGGATCATCCGTTTCCTTCCACACATTTCGGCCAATCGCTGCTCTTCATTGCTCTGACTTTCCTCTCGCGGGTAAGTAACTAAGTTATGCAGTCTATCGTGTATTCCTGTCGCCTCCATGGCCATCTGCAGCGTGTCCGGAATTAAGTTCTTGTGACATAAAAATCTACTTTTGTCTATAAGGTGAGGCGCTCTGATGGCAACTTTTTTATCGGCTGACATCGTGTTTTTGGACAACATATTTACACATCCAGCGCTCAGCGACTGCCGAGCAACTCTAGGCAATCATTAATGAATTGATTATTTGAAGCCATGTTCTTCAATGAAGCAGCTGTTTTTTTTTTTGTTTTGTTTTGTTTTTTTTGTTTTGTTTTTGACAGATGTGATTGCACTTAGAAGAAAAGGAGAAAGTTACTTAGTTTAATACTAAGAGCAAAAAAATCAACATGAATATCGTGTACTTATTTGCCGCAACAAACGAAGCAGAAGAGGACACCAAGGCGCTTTCTCCAGGAGGCCATAGATCAACTACCAAGAGATGCTAGGAGACGCCAAGAAATGCCAATGCCAAGATTTGACAGGATAACACAGGGTAATGAGGAAACGATTTGGGACTGGTGAACGACAATGGATAACGATATACTCCTTTTTGCACCTTAAATGGATTTTGCAATTGGAAATTGTTTTTCATCCGAGCAATCCTTACAGTGAAATTCTTCATTGCTTATCAATGTTTGGACTGGGAGCAAGATTTTGACGGCATTGATAGAGATACGCTGTGGATGATATTGAGGAATCATTGGATACTTGAAAAGATTTTGGATCTTACGAAGAGCATGTATAAGGGAACAACTTGCACGGTTGTACATGAAGACCAAACTACGGAAAGCTTTGATATCAGGACCTGTGTTAGACAAGGATGTTTATTATCTCTTTTCTGTTTAACTTGTCAACTAATTGGTTTAGGAAGAAAACTACAAAAGGGAGATAGAATTCGCATCCTAAGGAATCCATGGGTACAGCTAGAGGACCTCTATTTTGTAGAAAACTTGGCGCTCCTTTTACACACCTACGGACATAAAAGCAAACAATCATAATAGATTAGATGGAGAAAGCATACTGGCAAGTCAAAGGTTCTTAAAGTAGGCGCACCTCAAAAAGGGCGTGTAAAGATCTAAGAATTATGTTCTTGAAGATGTTGATTTTTTGGCTATCTGGGTAGCATCAGCGACAAGGAGGGAGGAACTGCTGCTGGAGTGAAAATACGGATTGGAGAGGCCCAGGCAGTTTTTAATACATTGAATAAGTTGTGAACGAAAAATGATCTCTCTCTCTCTCTCTCTCTCTCTCTCTCTCTCTCTCTCTCTCTCTCTTTCTTTCTTTCTCTCTCTCCCTTACTGTCTTTCTTTCTCTTCCTCTCTTGATGTCTCCCTATATATCTCTCTGAATCTCTCCCTTTCTCCGTCTTTGGAATCTACCTGATTCTCTCTCTCTTTCTCTCTCTCACTCTCTCTCTCCCTCTTTCTCTCCCTCTCTAGATGTCTCCCTAAATCTCTCTCTGTATCTCTCCCTTTCTCCGTTTTTGGAATCTGTCTGATTCTCTGTCTGTCTCTCTCTCTCTCTCTCTCTCTCTCTGTCTCTCTCTTTGTCTCTGTCTCTGTCTCTGTCTCTGTCTCTCTCTGTCTCTGTCTGTCTGTCTGTCTGTCTCTCTCTCTCTCTCTCTCTCTCTCTCTCTCTCTCTCTCTCTCTCTCTCTCTCTCTCTGTCTCTTTCTTTGTCTATCTCCATCTCAATCTAACTCATTTCTATCTCTCTGACTCTAAGACTCTATCTCTTTATTTCTCGCGTTTACATTATCTTTCTCGCTTTCTTTCTATCTCGCTCCCAGTATTCTCATCACTTGCTCTTTCTCTACCTCAGTTTTCTGCATATTTCTGTACCTCTCAATCTTATTCTTAGTCTTTATCGCGCTACATATCTCCAGCTGAGCTAGGAGAAAGTAAATAAAATATCTAACACGCACTACAGAAGGGTGGTCGATGAAGACAAAAGTCATTCTTAATTAAGAAATCAGAACTTTTTTTTCTTCACTTTAAAATTTATTGATTATTTTATGATATACCAGAAAATGGCTTTCCATGAAGCAAATTCATAATAGAAATTGGTGTGAATGATGTTTTATAATTACTTCTATCTCTGAAATGTAGAACATGAGTCTCAGCTCTACAAGACGTGATTGATAATTATTGTAATGTTATAGAGTGATGTCTTAAAGTTGGTCAGTGTTGATGGCGATTTAGTACAACCCATTTTTTCTCCGAGTGGCAAGGCGGTGGATGCAGACAGAACTATGGGCTGATAAATAGAATCTCTCATAGGCAAGAATTTTTCCGAAAATGTTTTAGAAGTTTATTTCTAACATCTGCTGTGCAATACCTAAAACTTACAAATGTATAACCTTTACTATAAATTATTCCTCTGATCAGTCTCCTCTAAATTCGATTTAGAATATATGACACAATCAAATTTAGTTTTGTGTCAAAGTTATATTTCGCGTACCGCAAAAATTTTCTTTGAAGCATTAGTACTTTAAGTCAAGTTAGCACAAGGTTCTGTTATTTTTATTCATTTTGTTTTGATTAGAGTAAGAAAGAAAAGTTATAGTTATTGAAAAACAACGGAAATCATATCTTTGTCGGGCCAAGAATAAAAACAGTAATTAGGAAATTTTCAAATCACTTGAAATATACAAGTTTCAACATAAAGTCTACCGGGGAAAGTTTGCTAAGTTTCGAACTTCACATGATAGATTGATCAAAAGATTAGTTATCATCGTTATTTGATTTCTTTCATTCTTAAAGCAAAAAAAAAAACAAAAACAAACAAACAAAAAAAAAAACATTGACTATGATTACTGAGCACGCTTCAATAACTTTCATGTTTTCGGTACATTTTTTACTAAGGTGATCAGTCAAAAAAAATTTCATACGCTGATAATGAACAGGCAAATGGGCGGGATAAATGGGATCCAACAATACCAACCAAAGATAGATCCAGAACTCTTCAGATAGTCAGTCAGGCGCTTACCAACTGAGCCATCTGTGGAGCTGTGACCAGGAGTATCATCAACAGTAGGCTGAGGGTCAGAACTGGGTGGACCAAAGACCCGAGATAAATCATGCCGGTTTGGATTGGTTGTCTATCCTGATAATCCTAGGCTGGTCGGAGAGTCGGTGAATAGGTATACAGATAACCTGCTAGAGTCACGTGATCGTGTTATACTCTTTTTTTTGCTTTCAACAACCTCAGATGTACAGCTTTGTACGGATAATTCCAGAAGTATGTTACTCTTTAGAATTTTTGGAATTTCTCCCCATTCCGGTAAAAATCTAAAGAATAGGTTTTGAGTAAGATATTTCAAATCTAATCTACCTCTCTAGAAGGGCGTGGTTAAAGAATATTTCGGGTCATTAATCAACCAGTCAACCAATCAAACAACCATTTACTTTATGAATAATTCGATTCTTTTTACGAGGGCAGGCTGATAATTAAGTTCCGTTTAATCATAACTTTTTAATTTTTCACAGCATATACATAAACAATACGTCAAACGAAAGCTTAATATCTCAGCTACATACTTAGCACTCTATTTTTCGATGTAGTCACCGTCGCGATCAACACACCGCCTCCAACGTTTCACTAGTTGGCTCACGCCGTCAGCGAAGAATTCAGACGGCTGTCCACGGCACCATCTGCGAACATCTGCGATAACTTCCTCATCATTGTCATAGTGATGGCCCTTCAGGTACTTCTTGAGTTGGGGAAACAAATAATAGTCAGAGGGGGCAAGATCGGGGCTGTATGCAGGGTGAGGTAGGGTCGTAAGTTCCAGCTGCCTTAAGGCGTCCTGAGTTTGGCGACTGGTGTGCGGGCGCGCATTGTCGTGTTGCAGGATTGAGTCCTTATCACGCCGAATACGTCTGAGTCGGAGTTTGAGAGCTCGGAGTGTTGAAATATATCGCTCAGAGTTCACAGTTTGCCCTTGCTCCAGAAATTCCATGTGGACCACTCCCTCCATGTCCCAGAATACGGTGAACAAGACCTTTCTTGCAGAGGCAACAACCTTGAACTTCCTTGGACTTGGAGAAGTTTTGTGCCTATACTCCATCGATTGGGCTTTACATTCTGGATCGTAGTGGTGGACCCAGGATTCGTCTCCAGTCACAATGCGTTGCAGAAATGCTTCTCCTTCTGCATTGTAACGCTCTAAGAGTTGAGTACACATGTCCTTTCTCTGCGCTTTCATCTCTACAGTGAGCTGTCTTGGGACCCAACGGGCAGAGACTTTTCGGTAACCCAGTACAGTTGTGGCGATATGGTGCACTCGTTCTTTCGAAATGCCTACTTCATCTGCAATTTCCTTTTGTTTGACCCTTCGATTAGCTCTAATCATGCAGTCAACTTTCTCTCGATGAGCCGTGTCCGATGCGGAAAGGGGCCTACCCGAACGCTTTCGATCACGCAGAATTGTCTCTCTGGGGTCTTCCCCTTTAAAAATTCTCACCCATTTGCGAACTGCACAGTCTGAAATGCACATTTCACCATAAACTGTCTTCATTCTTGCATGAATGTTTGCAGCAGAACATCCCTCAGCTGCCAAAAACTCGATAACAGAGCGCTGTTTGATGAGAAGGTCATTGGAAGTCGCCATTGTCTCATAAACATGGCTACCACATCATGTGTTGCGCGTCACTGCATTATGAGCACGAATGACGTCACACAAACTTGTTGTTATAGTTAAGTCTAGAAAAATGGTTCGAGAGTATATGTATGAAATTTTAGGTCGATGTGACGAAAATTGACCTAGTTATTAGCAAACGGAACTTAATTATCAGCCTGCCCTCGTATTATTTGTTTTCTTCAAACTTTAACGAATTTTTTTAATACCACAGGACTAGGCGAAATGATCTGGGTTAAGCAGCGGCTTGAATTTAAGTGTTAGACCTGTCACTGGTAAGATTTGTCTCCAGCGAGACCTCGCGTCCTCAGGTCAGGAAAAAAAATTATTATCAAACATGACAGTATCTCCATCATGTGTGTAAACTTCAGTAGAGCGAATCAGGTATTTACCTTTGTAAAATCTTTTATAACTCTTAAAAACAAAAAAAAATCTACAGCCCTCGATCTGTCTCTGTCTTGATGACTTTTGTGAAGTGTATCTTCTGCTAGGAGATTCACCAACATTTTTCCTCGATCTTTAACTCGGAAAATCGACCCAACATTCCCATTTTTACCATAATATTCACTTTGGACACATGGGATGGCATCATCAGCCGCAATGTATGAAACTTTCTCGAATAAAATGTAGATTTCTTCTCAGATAATTTCCTTCCTCCCAGAGAATTGATATCCAATTCAAATTTAACCCCTCTGGGGAGATGTCTAGTCTTACTGAGACTCAACGCTGGATCCAACCTGTTGATAGTTTCTATACCCCCAACATTGTGGTTTTCCTGCTTTCTTTTGTTTTGTTTTTTTTTTACACTAGAATTTTGATCCCTTTTCTTGTAAAAACTTCTAGATGTCACCAAACTTACTTTCAAAGCATATTTAGGGTAACCGGATGTTTAAATCCATAGAGATCAGAGTAACGTCCCTTGGGCTTCAATAACAGCTTTACGCGGGAAATGTTGAAATATTGCTTCGTGAATTGCGAGTGTGTTTTGACGGCTGATATTGTTTACGCGCTCTTAAAAATCTGAAATAAATCATTCGAACTAACTAGATAGAGAATAACATTTCGCATGGTAAAAAAAAAAATATCGGTCTGCTTGATTAGAAATTTTGGCGTTTTTATTTAGCTCTTTGGGATAGAAAATCTTAATAAGAATCGTCCAGATTGTGTTTTTCAGAGCATTCTAACACAGCTAGGAAGATGGGAGTTTAACACTTCTAATTTTGATAGCTTCCAAAAGCTGGATTTCTCCTCTCTCCTAGGATTATCGCCGGAAAGCAATCACTCCTTTTCAGATTTTTATCTGAAAATGATAATGAAGATTTGAAAAGGTTACCTACAGAGTACACAACTATTGAGATTCATGAAGTGAAAAAAGGACAGCATTTGAATGTAAAAATATCTTTCTGATGACAAAACTAGCTTGTTTCTCTGTTCCTCGGTCTGAAAAATTAAAAGACAGTAAATGAAGTTCGACTTTATTTACAATACTTTAAAGTTCTTCATTTAAAATTACACTTGATTGAATTAAATATTGGTCAACTCAACAATTCAAAATATTACGATAATAAATATAGTCTATCCCTAAAACTTAATATCAGCTGTTATTTCAACATTTCAAAATCTTATCGGACAGGGTGGGTTGAAAAAAAAAAGAGAGAAAAATTGTTTCGAATCTTTGTCGGTTTATGTTTTTGTTTTAGCGTTTTAAATGACTTGGCCAACTGTCTCAATACAGTCAATCACCTTCAAAGAAACAAGTAGATCTGTCCGGAGCCAACTTGCATAATCTCACCTGGTGTGCACAGTCAATAGTTATTTCGAAACGAAATGTTTATGAATTAGAGCGATTAAGAAGAAGAATTTTTGTTTCTTATAAGATGAAATCCTTGTGAAGTAATTACTACCAAAAATTAGTTAAAAAAACGAAGGAAAAAAACCAGCTTGAATCTGTATTAGACTAAATAAGAAATCAACAATCATTTCTGCTCGCTTTTTATCCTATTCTCTAATGCTACCTCCTTCCCATATAAGACTCTGCCAGATACTTATAGGATATCAAAGAGCTTGACCACCGCGCATTCATGAGACTTGGTCGGAAATTATTTTACAGGAAACTAATTTTATTGATTGAAGATTTTGTTACCAAAAAAAAACCATCTTTGATTTTATCATGGGTTTGCAAACTGATCTTTGATTAACTACTAAAAAACTCCCTAATTGTATAAAAATAATTGTTGTTTTTTTTAAGATATGGAGAATTTATTCTTATGAATTTATGGAGTCAATATTCTTTCAGGGTTTTTCATAATGAGTAACACTGACAGAGTGGGCTAGAATATGGAGAATAAACGATTCTGCCTAAGTGAGGGCTAAATTACAGTAAAAACAAATAAAGGTTAGGATTATCTAATTATTAAATTTTTTTTTTTATCTAAGAATAATGCTTGAAAGTCCCTTGTGTCTAGCCGATCAGTTCACTAAACAGCATCGTCAAATTCTCCTGTCGCATGAGTCTTTGTTTCCGCAATCCCTGTAATAGTTTAGAGGTTCTTTATTCAAGATGGCGAGAGAGGAGAGTCTTGGAGACGCGGATGTGTCAATACACAACAATATTTGGTTATCATGTTTTGCACCCTAGAACGATGGGACTTGGTCAAGGCTTTATTATGCAGATAAAAAGCGTGGGGTTTTCGGGAATGTTTTAAGATGTCTGACACTGTGTTGTTTTGATAGAAAGTTTTGCGTATGACTCATTAGGTGGAGTTCTCTATTTTTAGTTGGGAGTTTCTCATGCGAGAAAGTTACCGAGTGTCTTTAAATGGACTATTTGTGTCCGGTGAGAAAGCGTTTGATATTTTTTGTAGGTTGTGAAGATTTCCCCGTTATATTTCTCCTAGCCAAGTTTTGTTGAAGACAGACAATGTAATAGAGTCTATCATTATCAAAAACATGCGTACCTCAAACTGTGTAAACGTTCGTCTTAATAATCCGTTTTGCCTCAGTTTCAATCTGTAAGCTGTGAAAATGCTGACTTAAGAATCTAATTTTAATTTTTTACACACTTAAATCTTATAAGCGTTATATATTCTATGTTATGGAGACTAGCTGTTGATATCACCAATAAATAGATAATAAATGAAATACAAATTAATAGCTTTCTGTTTATTCAGATTGATAAATTAATGTGTGTTGAGACAGCGAATTTTATAAAATCTCGTATAACTCTCACTTAACTCCTGACACTAAAAAATCCAACAGAGCCTTCTTCAGTTTAAGGGTCGTTTACCTCCAACGTTCGTTTCGAATTTAACCTTCTTCTGACAATTTAAGGGGTCAGACTGCATGGAGGTCATGACTTCTAAATTTTTACCTGAATGACTTTTTTCACCAATTGATATTCAAACTCAGTCGAATGGACTCTTAAAGACAAACACTTCAGTCAAATAAGATCTCAAAGACTAAATCAATTTTATCCTACATGAAGCGATCGCTCATCCCTCCTTTTCAAGTACAGATAAAATAAGTTTCGCACTATCCATATTCTCTCTCACTATTACATAACATATTGAAAAAACATACGGCAAGAAGGGCATAAGTCAATGAAAAGGCTGTATCCTTTTGTTAAGTTATAATCCTTTCAAATTTTCTTTTCACAACTTAAAACGGATATGGTGACGCCGTCAAGAGTGCTGATCATGTCTGCCAAGGTTCGAATCAAATTCTCCTTGCCGTAAACCCGAAGCTTTTCTGGCGGGACTCATTGGCGAAAGAGATCTTTTGTCGTAAGAGCTATAAGAATGTTTAAGTATTGCTGATTAAAAAATAGAAATAATAATAATAATAATAATAATAATGATGATGATGATAATAATAATAATAATGATAATAATAATAATAATAATAATAATAATGATAATAATAATAATAATAATAATAATAATAATAATAATAATAAAAAAATAATAATAATAATAATAATAATAATAATAATAATAATAACATAACAATGATAATAATAATAATAATAATAATAATAATAATAATAATAATAATAATAATAATAATAATAATAATAATAATAATAATAATAATCATGAAAATAATGGTTGCGATAATCATCGTCCTGTCATTGAGATAATATACATATATAACCTTTCCTGATAAGCTATTGGATATTCGTTAAGTCCTCCTTAAAAGCTGAGATAGTGATATACAGTTCATATGAATTGATGTTTAGCTAAACTTACTTTACTGTAATGTTTCTCTTCAAACTATCACCTCAAACATATTAAATGATTTGAAATGCTTTTTACTTATAGGCAAGCTTGTAATGGTTTTTTTTTAAGAACTAGTTTTTGTCCTCATGAAGTGTTACAGCTAGTGCTGTAGTAAGTTTTCTTTCACAAGTTTCACGCAATTAGACTAAAATGAGTTTACCTGGCAACAGGTTTAGAGAGATCATTGCTATCTGTTAACTATACTTGTCAGTCATGTGACTAAAATGTCAGGAACCCACGATTTATCTTGCCAGGTAAGCCTCGATTCTTCTATAATTGTCTGGGTAAAGTATAGTTTTCTTTTCATTGTTTCTAAGTTGACTCACATCATCTCAGAATCCACACCAAGCTATGCAGATTTAAAAATGCGCAACTATGAATTCCTGAAAATCAGTGCACTTAAGACTAAGAACTAGTTGATCTCCCATATTTGTAAGAAAGGAGAGCTTTAATTATAATTTTATGGAGGCAGTAGAAAATGTACCTCGAGTTTGGAGAAAGGCATACTAGCGTATCATTAATGTACGTGTCTTCATTTTTTTTTTCGGAATAATAACCCTTATTTATTTTTTAAACATTTTTAACGGGAGCAGAAAAGAATGAATTTTATTGTCAAATCACGTAGGTCTTTCCCTCTCTGCCCATTAGAAAACTGGTCTGACTTCAATTCGATCTGTGCAACAGAAATAGCTGTTGCCTTGTATCTCATAGAAGTTCTGATTTCTCGTATTGCGACGATGGTTTGGAATAAACGAAGTCATCAATAAACAAATTTTAAATCAGAATTGAAACACCAACAAGCTGTAGAAAAGAATTTTCATGTAACTAAAGACTGTTAAGTAGCATGATAACACTCAACACCTGTGCTACTAACTTTGCTTGCTTCACTTAATTTCTAAACGGTGGAGAAACTGTCTCTTTAGAGCTATAATTATATCTCGTGATTATCCATTACAATATACTTTTTCATACATAGTTTCGATTCAGAATCAATAGTCAAAATTAATGTTGCATTTCACTTGAGCAACACATTGGAATATATACCCATCAATGTAAAAATGAAAAAAAAATCTTTGGAGTTTCATTAGAGTTTCCCCAAATAAAACAGGAACTCATTTCCCGCATGGAATGAATTTCCAACTCAATAGTTGCTAACAAATTTTGATTGTTTTATATGAGCAAAAGTATTTTCTTTCAAATCACAATTCATCAAAATTAGCTCCATATTTTTTTGTTTATTCATCTCAGTAAAGATGACAATATGTAAGTTTGTATTTACAATATCTCAACAAAAAAAAAAAAGCGAAACATAGGTCTACACGACGCCCTAACGAGTCCTGAACTATGAGACGCTGTGGCATTTGCATAGTGCATAAAAATAAGACAAAAAAAATAAACACTTTGATTTATACTTAACAAATACAAATTTTTTCAATAAAACATGTGTGGTATGGACATCAGAGAAAATCTTTCATTTCATTGGTATGGTATGGTATGGTATGGTATGGTATGGTATGGTATGGTATGGTATGGTATGGTATGGTATGGTATGGTATGGTATGGTATGGTATGGTATGGTATGGTATGGTATGGCCAAACAAGACAACATTTGCTCGTATAATTTATTTGCTGTGCAAGACCAAACTGATATAAAAATAGACCAGCTAGCATTGAGGTAAATAACACCACCACCCCAACACTGAAGTTAATAATGGTGTTGCGCCGTGAGTTGTAAATAAAAATGGGTACACATTCTATTGCGCCCTTAACATAAAGTGAAATGAAGAATTACCGTCATTATAGGTAAAAATCTTCAAGGTTGGTTTTTTTTTTTTTTTACGATAATATTGAGTTCTTGAAGAACAGTAGTTATGTCTAATCCGTAAAGTGTCTAGTGGGTTTAAGGTCTCGTCAAGTAGCTACTGTTTGTGGCCACAGAGATAGTATCGGCATGTCCATTTCTTGTATTTCCGCACAACGCTGAGAAGCCAAGCACTGCGCTACAGGTTTTCTTCTAGATGAATAAGGCATCTCCGAAGCAACCTGACATTTTTTACCCCCAATGCCACTCCAACCCCCCTAAATAGCAAAAATAAAAAAAAAAAAAAAAAAGAAGAAACAAACAAACGCAAAGCACAGGAGGCAGTCTGAACGCATCCACTGTGAAATAGTGAAAAAAATATTTAAGTTTCGACAAAGCTATGGTATTACTTCTTAATCAGTTGATATATGACGCAGTTTTCAGGAGAGCATTTTATTAACATCGAAAGGGTTTTTTACTCCGAGTTGTAGCACTGGGGTAATCGAAACTTGTGACGAGCGGGTATGATTACTCTGTAAATGTTTATGCGATTCGAACACACAGAAGATCAACAGAAGCAAAAATGATGTTACGTAGCACATCGCCAACATTTCTTTGAGCTGTATGTAGCGATATCCTGACAATTTTTTTTTTCATTTTATCCGGTGTGTTATTATATATGAAAATAGTGAGTGTACTCGATTTGCATCGTGTATGAAAAGATAAAGAGGGAGAAAAAACAGAAAAGAAAATTAAGAAGAGCTAGCGTGAACCGAGCTTGACCATCATGTGTTAGTCTACCCTGGCTAGGACCACGAGGAGGTCGGACTTGCAAGACTCTACCTACAGAGATTGCATACGCTGACGACGTAGATTTTGTTGGTCTGAATTTCGTCGATACGGAAGAAGTACAAAACACCTTACATAAATACAATCTACTGGTCAATATAGATAAGACAGAGTTTACAACGTTGTCAAGAGCTGGAACAGAGTATAAAAATACAAAAAAGTTGGAACTCTCATAGGCGACGAAGAAGACGTTGAGAGGAGGAAACGACTATCCAATGCAGCACTGACAAAGCTTCTAAATGTCTGGATCAAAGGAGATAAGATTAAAAGAAAGACCAAGCTGAAATTATACAGGTCGCTCGTAAAATCAATACTTGTCTACAACTGCGGCACCTGGGCACTGACAAAATCTGAAGAAGAAAAATTAAATGCATTTCATCGTAAACAGCTAAGGAAAGTTCTCAACATCAAATACCCCGTTAAAATCACAAATTCATCTCTTTACAACAAGTGCGAGGAACACCCCCTTTCTATTTATATACTTGAGAACAGGTGGCGCCTTTTCGGGCACATACTTAGAAGAAATATTGAAATACCTGCTAATAAATCAATGAACAGCTATTTCGCCACACACGGAAAAAAGTTTCGGGGCCGCCCTTTAACAACACTACCAGTCGTCCTCAACAAAGACCTATCAAGACTACAAGAAAACACACTACAACTCACAACTAGGGAAGACCTCGAACACCTAAGATGCATCGCCCAGAACAGACAGCAATGGAGAGAACTGTCGACGAGAATCCGAAAAGCTGCCGAAGCGCCCCCGTCGGACGACTGAGACGCGGAAGGCCCTAAGTCAGTAAGTCAAGTATGTAACGATATCCTGACAATTTTTGTTCATTTCATCCGGAGTGTTATTATATTTAAAATAGTGTCTGAACTCAATTTGCATCGTCGATGAAAAGATAAAGAGGGAGAAAAAACAGAAAAGAAAATTAGGTAGAGCTAGCGTGAACCGAGCTTGACCATCATGTGTGTGTCTACCCTGGCTAGGACCAGGAGGAGGTCGGACTTGCCTTGTCTCTGAACAGAGTGATAACTCTATGCACAAAATTATCCAGTGCCTGGGGAGCTGCAGAAAGTGAGAGAAACATGAGAGAAAAGGTTGGTATTTATTGTGTGCAGGCTAACTGTAGCTTCTTAAATCGCGTCGAAAAATGAGATGTTTATTGCTTTCAATCTGCAAATTAAGGAAGATAACTCAATTTATGAAACATAATAAACAAAAGACGTGTTATCTATGACCTTAACCTGACTGGTCAAAAAACAACCAAAAACCTCAGCACTTGAACGTGTGCGCAAGAAGTTAGCATTCAACAGGTGATGAAATATCATCTTCTAGACCAGCAGATAGACATTCCATTGTTTAAGCAGCAGCAGATAGACATAGAAAAAAAAAACCCGAATAAACTCAGCACGTAAACGTGTGCGCAAGAAGTTAGCAGACACAACATTCAGCAGGTGATGAAACATAATCTTCTAGACCAGCAGATAAACATTCCATTGTTTAAGCAGCAGCACAACGTAAGATAGATTTTCCTGATGGGTGATGAAGATCCTTAAAACTGCCTCACACAAACAAAAAGAACAAATAAGATAGGTTCACGACGAAGAGAAAGATATAGAGACGAAGCTTACAGAAAGAAAACAGGGTGCAAAAAGCGTGAAAAACTATCTTAAAAAAGAACGTGTGAACGTTAAAGAAAACTGAAAAAAAAAAAAGAAAAGAAAAGAAAAGAAAAAAAAAGACAGAAAAGTAAAGAAATTGTAGATAAAGAGAGAATAAGAGGGTTAAAATTAAAAGTCTATAAGACGTACCGCTTCAAGAAATAAGATTCCCAACATCCTCATTGTTTCTTTACAAGCTGGAACCCCCATTCTCTAAACGGGACACTGATGTCACTGATGTCATTGATGTCACTGATGTCAATTTGCCGGGCCTGAAGTGCATGTATGTATTAAATAATAGTCTTTTAAATGGTCTTAATATCTTTCCTTTTACTTATACGATCAAGAATATGCCTCCACCTTTCCATCTTAACCTAGAATCTAGATATCTCGATAATTCTTAATCTAAACACAAAATTCACTTGCAGAACTTAAATTCTTTTGGAACAAGGGAAATAGACCGTTTCTATACTTCCTATGTTTGTTTTTAGATCCTTTGAAACGCTTATAAGAAAGCTGTGAATTTTCGCATGAAGGACGTAAAGGTGGACTGCCTTGCGGAAATTCTTAGCAGCGCAGTCATTAATTTATACCTATATGATATTGAATGTTTAATAATTCTAAAAATAGATTCGGCTAAACAAAATTACTATTCAAATCCTAAAAGTAAAATCTAGATCTATCTAGATATAGATCTTAACTTATTGATCTGAGTCTAGCTGTTGTCAATTTCTAGTCTTGAAGTCCAAGCAACTGTTTAGATTCTTTATTAGATCTCACACTAAGCATGTAACATATACTAGATCTATTCCAGACCGTTTTACATGTGCCGCCGCCCACATTGTACGCGTACTTTCAATTTCATTCCTGCCATCTCTGCCCAGCTGTGCTTACAAGAAGTAGTTCGCACATTCGCCTTATCCTTTTTATAAAATAATAATCACATTTTTGCCTTTCTTTTTCGAAAAACACTATTTTGATGAAAAAAATATTACCACTCCAATCTTTAGGGCAATTTAGGACTTTTTGCCAATTTTGACGTTCTTAGACAGTCTAGAAATGCGCGGTTAGATGGTTCTCATTATTTAGATAACTACATTATACATAGATAGACACGGTGTTAAATAAGCAAAGCGTCGTTGACATCCAAGAGCTAGACAATGACACAATGGCTTACAAGTTTGGGACAAATTAAATTAAAAATTGTTTCTGTAGACGGGGAGAGATGCTTCAAAAATGCAACGGCCTAAATGAGATAAGCACTAACGATTGGATCATACATGAATATTTCCATAATAGTCTAGTAGATTCTAAGTAAAGCCAAGATGAAACATGCTGGTTAGGAAATCTAACGAATGAGTGGAAGTTCGACGAGCACTAGTGCAATGCTTGAGAAAAAAAAGAACAAAATTGGAGGAAAACGAATGCAAGTGCACGGCTATGACTCAGGTGAATTAATGCTACTGATGATATATATATAAATATATGTATTTATGCTTTTTCTGAGACCAGAACGAAAAAAAAGGAAAACGGAACCAATGTTTAATATTTAATAACTATTGTGACAATGTTATTGAAGATAAATCAGCCATGCTCCTACAATATATTCGAGTATATGTATAACGAGTAAAACCCTATACACTCGACCAACTTATATGAACTTTAAAAAAAGATTAATGCGTCAGGCAACTGTTATTAGATTTAATGTTCCTTCACCGAATCTGCATTATCTACCTGGCCAATGATCTATGTTCACATAGAACATTAACTGTAACTCAAAATACAGCTTCATGGAAAAAATCTGCCAATATGTCTCATGGCTAGGGAGGACGACATAGTCTTCCATGGAAATAACAACATGAATGTTTCTCTAACTAATTTTAAAATTATGAGAACGAGGAGCTAAGCATCTACAAAGGATTAACCCTCAGAAATCGTTCTCGCTATTAGCTACACATCAGCTGCCTCATCGAAAGAGGAGGGTACTTTTTAAAGGTAGTACGTGGAAGGACAAAAACTATCTAAACAACAATAAAATTTTACTACCCACTCTAAAAATACTTTGCAGGATTTATTGCCTCATTTTTTTAGAAAAGTCAATGTTCAAGTAAAAGATCTGTGGAAAAAAAATCCTGGTAACAAAGAATTGTGTTGATAACAAAACAGAGAAAAATAGAAGAACATCACTTTTTTATTTCCCTCATGTTAAAGCTTTGACAAAAGGGAATGGACGTAAAAAATATTTGCTTAAATTCCCAACCACAGTATGAATATTCCCAACCACAGTATGAATATTTTGCTATGGGATAAATATATCAAAATGAATGCATATCAGCCTGTTCTATTAAAGAGAGGCATTTGAAGCAGCTTACTCCGTACGGTGCCAGTGTACTTAAAAATTCTCAGTTCTCATTATAAAGTTAAGTAGGTAAGAACAAAAGCATATAGCGGTACCCTGAACGCGGGCAGCTGTCCATACAGTCATGATAAAGAGCTTTAGAAAAAATCGGAATATTACAAACAAAGCTAATTTTATAGTAAGGCTTGCCGGTTGGAAACACGTTCATAAATGAAATATCCCAACAGGGAAGTTTTTATAATCTCTTGGGGTGCCTGCACTTCTTTAAAAGTACAACAATTATGAATCGGACTAATGTATCTTCCATTGTTTGTATTAACTCTGCACTTTGTATTAGCGAAGCAGTTTGAAACTATTCTAAGACAGCTGTTACCTGGTAATATTCATCAAGTTAGTACTGTTTTTTCCTTATTTCAGCCCTAATAGTTTCTTTTTAATATTATAAAAGTGTTCTGAGTGAATTGAACAAAGAGATGAACCATGTTTACCGAATTCGAATCTCTTTTAATTTCAGCAGGGGTCTTTTTTGCTGTATAATTTAATATTAATAATTAGCGCGACTATAAATTTCAGACACTGTTATCTTTTATTGAAACCTTTTCTTTATGGTTCAAGGTTCTAGCTGCTTTATCGGCAAAGGTGAGTTAGGAGTTCGTCAAGTTATTGTGTTAGTGCCGCAAAAGGCCTTTATTTTCAAATATTTATATTTATATCGCATACTGCCGGGGAACTATTTAGTCCGTGAATAAAATTGATTTGAGATATATATAATTATATATATACATATATATATGTGTGTGTGTGTGTGGGTGTGTACAAAACGAAAAGAAAAGCCTGAAAGCTTTTTCAAGTTTGAGCTCGTAGCCTGCTTTTTCCTCTATGCTATTTTCATCTGCAAACCGAAAGGAAAAGTAATTCGTTCTAATCAACCTGACAGCAAAAGGGACCAGGCTTTACAGTCGCAAAATGTTGCATCAAGTTGTGAGTTCAACTCTCAACAAAGGACGTGAACTTAGAACAAGATTGTGCCCAGTCATCTGTTCAGTGCACATGGGACCACAAAATTAAACGGAATCACTTACAAGTACTTCAGCATGTCTCGGATATTTTCGTAATGGCCCACTACTTGGTGATGCCATAACTGTTTTCCTTAAGGAAGGTGGAAACTTTGTTCTCCGATGTTGTAAACAATAGGGTTCTTGTGGACTAGTTTGTCGAAAAGTTTCCTTAAAATAATTACTATATTATTTTCATCATAATTTCACATTTTTTAAACTTTGCAAACATTTAAAGTGTTATTGTCTACAATGTTAAAATGCATATGAAATTTTCATTGGATGTAAGTGTGTGTATGTGGGTTGGTGCTTTTGTGTGTGTGTGTGTTTTTTTTTTTTTTTTTTGCTCGGTTTTTTCCTGTTTCGGAACAGATTTTCTTTTCCTTTATCTTGTCGTGAAAGTTTTATTCTTATCTTTGAAATTTCTTATAAGTTAGAAAAGGTTTGGAGTTGAATTATGTAAACACAATTGATTTTGCAAACCTTCTAAGCTAACATAAAACGTGAGGGTTTGCCTGCTCTGCAGTTGATTTTACTCTACAACTGCGTAGCTGAAAATTACATCATCTAAATTTGGGTGGTTTATCTGCCTTAGGCTGAATCTAGATCTTCGACATGGTGCCACTAATGAATTGGACAGGCTAGGCATTG
>JAWDGP010004004.1:17500-36316 GCA_033675545.1 Elysia crispata | reverse complement strand
TATGCTAATTTATTCAATCAAACAAAGTGGAAAGAGCGGTTGAATTTTCTATGCAAAAATAAAGATTTAAAAGTAAAAAAACAATCCGTTCACAACCATGTAACGCTAAAACTAAAGATTTTGTTAGTTAAACAGAACGGAAAGATCTCTTTTCTTAAAGATTTATTGGTAGACAAACTCGTTCTCAATCGACTGGCCTGACAATCAAAGGAATCATAGGTTGAAATAACTCGATCACTGTTTGATAAAAGACAGTTTTCATATCCGGCACATCATTCAAGGCAAAAGCTAAAAAAATCGGTATCTTAGACTCGAACCCGTAACTCAATGTCACAGAGAACGGTCCTCAGACATAACAACTTACAGTCTACGTAGAAACTGTTATGCGCTGATCATTATTTTTTTAACCCAACTTTTTCTAACTAATTTGTAATTAAAAGGAAAAAAATCTTAATTCGAATCTAGAGATTATAGATCTTGAAATGATAATAATACCATTCTGGATGTCTAATTGATCTGGAATGCTCTATGTTCTAGACACGCGCTTGTTATTACATCAGATGGGAGACATGAGGGTCAGTGTTAGTTCTGTAGCTACTCACACTGCATCTGTAGAATTGTCGTGCTCCCAACACGGTCGACATTCTGGAACTGGACTCGACCCTGAGACCGGGATCCGTTTGGAGAGTTCAGAATGCCGTACGGGTTGGACAAAGGACATAGAAATAATGTCTTCAATCGAGCATAAATGGTGAGTTCAAAGTTTCCATATACAGAAAAGGGTAACCAAATATCTAAGAATAGGAAAATACAATTTGGTGGTGAAAAGAGAAAATAAACTGGGCAGAAAAGTTAGCAAAGGATGAAAACCACCTGTAGATACAGTATAAATCTATGGCAATAAGCAGTCACGTGACCAGACAAACTTTAGTGTCTAGTGTCAAGTGAAACATATTTCCTTTACACCAGATTGAATGTTTGAAGCAACGGTGTTGATTATGTTGAATGACTCGGAAATCGCAAACTATCGCTGATATAAAATAGTGTCTGGTGTGTTCTGAATACAACCATGTCTGGCTGATTAGAATGATCTTCGCTAAATCATCGATATATGAACATCACTGAAATTCGGTTAAAGATTTCAATCAAAATCATTTTACTTTGAATAAAAAAAGAAAGCTACATCGAAGTTGAAGTCATAATGGTCCCGATAAGAAGCCTTTATATTCTTTGGTTCCTAAGTTTTCAAAAGAACCTAATTCTTAGACAAAAAAGGACAAATCAGTAACTACACAAGTCTCGGCTAGCACAAATCTCGTGTATGATTAGGAAAATAGTTGTTATTTCTAGTCTGACCCAGCGCTTGTACACTGCACACAGGCTTTTATAGATATTACGGATTTTTTTGTAGGATCGCATTGACTAACGTATAATAGTGCAAGTTTTGATTTCGTTCATTCGAGTCAGACAAATGATCTTTTAGTAACAAACAAAATTAAGAACAACTATGTTCTCTCGTACATGTAACTTTTAATTTGTCACAAATTTAACAAGGCTTGAGAAAAACAGAAGTCCTAGATCGAGTTGATGTCTTGCGTCGTGAGTTCCTCGTAGTCACTGAGAGAGAGCTGAGTTATTGTCCAAAAATGAAGTAGGCCTAGACTATTCTACTGTCTGAAGAGTCAGTCAAGAGAAGTGGCTGCTGTCACTACATAACCCCCCTCCCAGCGGAATACAGTTCATGTGTCGGAGCGATCCAGCATGCCGTCAGCAGAATCTTGAGGGGACACGTGAAATTGTGCCAGCGCGCGTAGTCTTTATGTGTCCATCTTTTGGTGGGGAAAGTGCAGGTGGTGTAACGGGGGTGGGTTTAGGATTGTCTGTCAAAATTGATTTAGGGGAGATGAGCACTTCCTTGTTCTCCTCGATGGTCAAGGGGGTCACGTAAGCTGTCTTAAGGCGAGCAATAGATACAGTCTCTGGTCGCCCTTTGATTTCCAGGGTGAAGTATTTGTCACTTTTGTTGACGACGCGAAATGGGCCGTCATAGGGGCGTTGGAGGGGTGTTTGTGCGAGTCTTTCCTTACATAAACATACTTTGCTGTAGCCAAAGTAGAGGGCACACAAGAGGTTTGATTTCCGTGGAATTTTGGGGCAGGCGGTTGGATGGAGTGCATGGTTTGTTGAAGATTTCTCAAAAACGTTATGTCAGGTGTTGTTGTACTAGTGTCACATGGTTGGAGAAACTCGCCCGGTATACGTAGAGTTGTCTCGTACACAAGTTCAGCGGGTGAGCAATCAGGATCAACTCTCCAAGATGAGCGGATGCCTAATAGAACCATCGGAAGCTGATCGAACCAATCTGGGCCAGTAGTACGGGCTTTGAGGGCTGCTTTGAGTTGTCGGTGGAGGCGTTCGACCATCCCATTGGCCTGTGGTTGGTAAGCGGTGGTTGTATTGGTATCTATGCCCAACAGTTTGTTTAGCTCACTCCAGAGGTTGGAGGTAAATTGTCTGCCACGGTCGGAAACGATGTCTTCTGATACACCAAATCTTGCAACCCAGTGGTGGAGAAGAGCCGAAGCGCATGGGCGTCAGGAAGAGGAATAGCCTCGGGCCATCTCGTGAAACGGTCGATGATGGTAAAAAGGTAGGTCATTCCATGACTTTCTGGTAGGGGCCCCACCAGATCCACATGAAGACTGCGAAACCTATCAGAAGGGGGCTGGCGCTAAACGAGTGGGGAACGTGTATGACGGTAGATCTTAGAGTCCTGGCAATCGGGGCATTCCTTGCACCACCTGCGAATGTCACGCTTCATTCCATTCCATACGAAGCGTTGTGCTATCGCCTTTTGTGTTGGTTTGACGCCAGGGTGCGATAGGCCGTGGATCTTGTTGAAGATGGAATGGGTCCAGGAGGTCGGTAATACCGGCCTGGGTTTTCCCATGGATATGTCGCAGAGGAGCGTTGATGGGCCAATGTCAATGTCTCTCAGTACTAGACCCGTCGTGGCAGTATGGTAGGAGCCCATTTCATCTGAAGCTTCTTGGGCCTGTGCCAATTTTTTCAAAATTGATACCTTCTTTATGCTGATCATACTTTTCAACACTGTTTACTCTTGACAGTGAGTCGGCAACCACATTGAACTTTCCTTTGATGTGACGAATATCAGAGGTAAATTCTGAGATGAAAGACAGATGTCTTGTTTGTCGTGGAGAACGATCACTGTGACTGCCCAAGACCGTTGTAAGGGGTTTAGGGTCCGTGAAAATGGTGAAGGGGCGGCCCTCTAAAAAATGTCTAAAGTGTTTGACAGCAGCGTAAGACGCCAAAAGTTCTCTATCAAAAGCACTATATTTTTGTTCTGCCCTAGACAATTTCCTGGAGAAAAAATCAAGGGGAATCCAAAGACGGCCGTGTCGCTGTTCGAGTTGGCCGCCGATCGCTGTGTTCGACGCATCGACAGTAAGGCTAGTAACAGCATCTGACCGTGGATGGTGTAAGACCACTGCCTTACTGAGCATTTCTTTGGTCTTGTAGTCAATCTTTTGTCCTTTGCCGCTTGCTTGAGCATGAAGGGGTGCGAGAGTAGCGGCAATGCCATGGAGAAAACGGTGGTAATAGTTCACCATTCCCAAGAATCTCTGTAGACTGGTGCGATCGGTAGGTGGTTTGCTTTCTTGCAGGGCGGATATCCGGTCAGGGAGTGGGGTGATTCCTGTGGAGCTGACGTGGTGGCCTAGGAAATCAAGTTCTTTCGCGCCAAAAACACATTTGGTCTTGTTTATGACCAAGCCATTTGTAGACAAGAGTTTGAAAAGTTGCTGAAGGTGTTGAATGTGTTCCTTGGCAGAGTGACTTGCGACCAGTATGTCATCAAGGTATACAAACGCGAAAGAAACGTCGCGCAGTACTCCATCCATCAGGCGTTGGAAAGATTGGGCAGCGTTCTTTAACTCAAATGGCATACGGAGAAATTCCCAGAGTCCAAAGGGTGTCACCACAGCTGTCTTTGGTATAGAAGAGGTAGCGATGGGGATTTGATGGTAGCCTCTAATCAAGTCGATCTTAGAGAAGATAGAGCAACAGGCAAGGTGGTTGGTAAAATCTTGGATATGCGGTAATGGGCAGCGGTCGTCCTCAGTCGATGCGTTGAGACACCTGTAGTCGCCACAAGGTCGCCATGTCCCATCAGATTTGGGGACAACGTGGAGAGGTGAAGACCAGGGTGATTTAGAGCGGCAAACAATGCCCATTTCTTCCATCTTTAAGAACCCTTCTTTAGCACCAGACAGTTTGTCTTTATTGAGCCGTCTAGCATGGGCATGTGTGGGCGGGCCGTGGGTGACGATGTGGTGCTCTACACCATGCTTGTTGAGGGGATTGTTGAAATGTGGTGTAAAGAGCTCGGGGAACTCTTGGAGGATATCTGCATACTTGTTTGGAGGGTGTGTACATAACCCCGCGAGTGTAGGAGAAGACTGACTTTCTTTGAGTAGAAAAGAGACCTTGTCAAGTGAGAGAAGACGCTTGCCCCGAAGGTCAATTGCCAGGCCATTGGCAGTGAAGAAATCTGCGCCAAGTATAGGTCTAGTAACATCGGCGAGGTAGAACTGGTGTGTGTATTGTCTCTTTGAATCTACCACTAAAGAAAGTGTGCGCTTTCCCCATGTTCGGATGGACGTTCCATTAGCGGCGGAGAGAGTGTTGGAAGGTTGAAGGCGGATTCCACGAACATGGATCAAGATTGTCCCAAAATTATAAAATTTTCAACTTTCAACAACACGCACATATTATACATCAAAAGAAAGGGAATTTAAAGCTGAATTCAAGTATGTAATTTTTAAGACCTAGAGATCTTTTATTGTCGAGTTGCAACAAAAATGGTGCACCTTATCTCATGTGTAATAAAACTTCAGCGCAGGTTGATTTTGTCAATGAGGATGTATCTTCAACACTACGGCAGTATTTTTTGCACCAATACATCAAAATATCATTGGAACAATACTAAAACTATTCAAGTCTAGTCATTTAAGTCAAGAACAACAATAATTTAATATAAAAAGGTATTTCACAATATACATATGTCGCTATTTCAGATGATCGGAACTTCCTGTGTCGGGATTCTGACCTTCGTATAAAATATAAAGAATTCGTCTTAAACCGATTAACTTCAGATCAGGTGCAATTAAATTACTCTTTTCGTCAAAAGCCATTCAATTATGTTGAAACGGGTTTTGTTTTTTTCATATTGGCGCCATAGGAGGCGTACAGCAAGTGAGTATATATGGTTTGAAGACCTCCGAAAGTCTAGATCTAGACTGCGGTTCTGAACGCTGATTCCGATGGTTAGGCGACACACATTAACAATACGTTACAAATTCACCTTTACAAACCTCACAAAGAAGATCCGTTAACGTAAAAATCAAAGTAGCAACACAAGAGCTCTTGTAGAACAAAATATCCGTATCAATAGCCTTTGTGACGCGAGAAAGTGAAACATCAATGGAAGTTCCGACAGTCAGAACGAGGCGACACATAGGGCATGGTGTATTCTTTTTTTAGTCTGAAGCAGTTAAAAATTATATCGGAGGGCTAAAATCGATTTATTCCCGATAGTTATATATTTCTCAATGGAGTCTACTATTTATACGCGATAAAGACCCGATATTGATGAAAAAAGTGGTTCCGAACGCCAATGCTTCAAGGCGACGCACAACACGCTGACGTCATAGGGGTTTTCCGATTTCCCTCACACAAAGAAAAAGGGACTCGATCGGTTCAAAATGATTGTAGACAAAGCGCACACTTTTAAGAATACAAAGAAACCACCAGGCATCATGTTCGGGTTCTTTTTTAGTCACAGCAGTCACCCGAACCTTGTGATAGTAAATATGGGACATTTTGTGTGACGCATTTTCTGACAATCGGAACACAAAAAAATTTAAAAAAATACATAGACAAGTCAAAACCGAATTATTTTGATATGGTAGTTTATTAACATTGTCAAGAATGATAATAACATAAATCAGAGTCATAAATGTATTAAAAGTCTGAAATAAAAGGCATTTAATTTGGAACGACCTTCTTCACCCCTTTTCGTGGAATCCGCCTGAAGCGTGCGCCGATCTTGTGCAGAGGCGGGGTATACATATACCTCAGCCCCTGTGTCGACGAGGTATGATAAGCCAGATTTCCTGTCCTCTACTGACAGCGTGTTAGACTGAAGAGAGCCAGCTGCTGCCACGCTTAGCGGCTGGCTTTGTCGTTTCCCGACAGCAGAGAGGCGAACTTACACCCTGGTTGGCATTTTCTTGCTCCTGGGCCGAACTGTGTATGATAAAAACATACTGGTGCAGGTGAGGGTGCGGCGCTGGACCCAGTGTGGCGTGGATTAAGGCGCCTGTTGCTCTGGATAGACTCGACGCAATCAGGGGTGGTTTCGTTTGTCGTTTGGGTGATGTGCTGTATACCCGAAGACCGTGCCTCCCAAACCCGATCAGCAGCTTCTGTTAGTTTGTCCAAGTCCGAAAATTCCTGCCCTGAGATAATAGTACGGGCATCAGCAGGAAGATTCGACAGGAACAGTGCCCTTTTCAGCGTCTGTGGATAATCGTTTAGGGCGTTGATCTTACGCAATAAAGCTGTTGGCTTTCTATCCCCTAACCCATTAAGGTTTAAGAGTTCGTAATCACGCTGCGTTTGGGATTTGCCGAACGCCTTGATCAAGGCACACTTCAAACTGTGGTATTTGTCCGTTTGAGTTGGGTTAACTAAAACATCGTGTACCTCTTCTGCTGTTTTGAAGTCGAGGGCACTGACCACATAATCATACTTAGTGGTATCTGGCATAATGTTTTTAATGCTAAACTGCGCTTCTATTCTGGCGAACCATATTTCTGGCGATGTCGCTCAGAACTCGGGCAATTTAACTGAAACTGCTGCGATCTCTCCGGTTTGTAATCTTTGTAACTGGGTCGCGAGAGCTGCAAGTAGAGATTGCGTTGGCTCAACGGGCTGGTGAGATATGGTGTTGGTTTGATCTTGTTATTGTTAGTGCAAAGGCAGATTTATCGAAGGTAGATTAGGTCAAGATAGCGACCTAGAATGTAGATCTATTAAATTGAAGTCGAAGGCCGAAGTAGATCTAGATCTATATGGTTACTAGCGAGTTCAAAATCGGGGTCACCAATTTAGTAACAAACAAAAGCAAGAACAACTATGTTCTCTCGCACATGTAACTTTTAATTTGTCACAAATTTACCAAGGCTTGAGAAAAACAGAAGTCCTAGATCGAGTTGATGTCTTGCGTCGTGAGTTCCTAGTAGTCACAGAGACAGAGCTGAGTTATTGTCAAAAAAGGAAGTAGGCCTAGACTATTCTACTGTCTGAAGAGTCAGTCAAGAGAAGTAGCTACTGTCACTACAATCTAATCAAAGGTAATGACATTTTGTGATGTACTGGAAACAGAAACCATAGGACACAAAATAATATACGGGTAACGACCCACGCTTTTTCAAATTAAAAATTCTGAGTGAGGCAAGAGCAAATTTTGTTTTCTTATTCCTTGTTTCTCTGTTTATATAACTAGACAAATTGAGATAAGGAAACAGAAAAATATACACATTTTGCAATGACTCTTGTGAGCACTTGTACTAACCAGCATCACATCAACGTCTTTTTACTTTCAAACTTCATTTACAACAAGCTATGCACTGACAAAAGCCTTTCACAAAGAGACTGTACTCTGCAAAAAAAAACTTTTTTTGACGCTTCTTTGTATGATGATGATTCTCCAAGCGACTTCTTCGTTTGCGATGCTGTTTCTCTTATATTCACTGATTCTAGATTTTTAATGTTTAAAACTGTACACTTTCTAGAAAAGAAATCTCAAGAGTGGCACACTGAATTATTGGAGTAATTACTATCTCAACTCCCCCCCTCCCTCTTCCGGCAAAAAAAAAACAAAACAAAAAAAAAACATCAACAAGAAGTATAACAAAAACGTTGTCCTATATTTGGGATGAGATAATGTAAAATTTTCATTATTTTCGTTTTCATGTAACTTCCGGGTTTTTTTACCGTAACTCCGAGAAAAGCTGTCTCGATGAGAACTTTCCCGACCAGCGGGCCTCGGAAATCTTCGGAAGAAACGTTGACGTCATCCAGCAGACAATCCAGCGCCTTAGCAACCACCCAGACGCCGTCGTAGGCGTAGCCATGATATTTGCTGAACTCGTTGCCACGGGCTGCCTCATACAGAGCCAGATATTCGCGGGGAGTCTGCAAAGCAAGGGGAAAAAATAACCCTCAATGATAGGAATACATGCAACAAATAGAACAGCAACAATTACAATAAGAATAACAACAACAAGAACAATGAAGAAGAAGAAGAAGAAGAAGAAGAAGAAGAAGAAGAAGAAGAAGAAGAAGAAGAAGAAAAAGAAGAAGAAGAGAGGGAGAGTGAGAGAACGAGAAAGAGAGAGAGACAAAGAGAGAGAGAGGGAGGGAGAGAGAGAGAGAGAGAGAGAGAGAGAGAGAGAGAGAGAGAGAGAAAGAAAGAAAGAGACAATTGAGAGGAAAATAAGCACGGACAGCCTCATAAGCTGAGATGAAAGCAGAGAGTCTCTGATGAAAGTCAATGAGCAAATTTCTAAGAGAGGTAGAGAGAGACTCAGACAGATTGAGATAGGCACACACAGAGAGTGAGAGTGAGATGGGAAGAGAAAGCTGGAGAGAGAGATAGAGAGAGAGAAAGAGGGAGAGACTGAGAGAGAAAGGGAGAGAGAGAAAGAGAAAGAGATAGAGAGAGAGACAGAGCGAGTGAGCTACTCACACAAAACCTGAACACAAGAACCATTACGACATGACAGAACGGAAAAACCCTTTGAGTGAGCAGCAGACCCACAACATCTGGTCTGTAGAACCTAACTTAAGACAGCCATGTTATTTCCACAAAGCTTTAAAGGGTTTCATTCTTCTCTTTTGTCAACATTTCATCCACATTCTGACTTCAAAAAACGTTTTAAAGGTTATCTAAGATTGGAAAATAAAACTTTTGGATCGTCTAAGAATAGTAGAAATGGTATATGAAATAATTATGCAAGGATGAAACCTAGTTACCGTCTTCGTGATTTAATTGGTTTTGAACAAAGCATATTTCGTTTGATTAAAAAAGTATTTAAATTGTCATGTCGAAGAGATGAAACCAAATTGCAAAATAGATGTTAAAAAGAAAGAAAATAAATAAATACAAAGATAGATAAATAGATACAAAGACAGAGGGACACAGAGATAGACAAAGAGAAAGAAAAAGACATGTAAAATGAAGTGGGCTAGAAATAAAAAAGAAGAGTGATAGAAAACTAGAGACGTCAAAGAAGAAACTGACAAGCTGCGGATGTGGGTGATAGAAATAAAAGCGTAGATAGAAAAGATTTCGAACTGTTTCTATGACCTGAAGAATTGTTGCTTCAATCAGGCAGAAGATATCTTCAGCAGTAACAACATACTTTATTTTGCAGGATAATAAGAGCGAGTATTATTTTAATAAGATTATTACTTAGATATTGTACCATTACCTCAAGTGCTGAATCGCCTGGGAAAACTGACTGTAGGTCAGAGAACAACTATAAAGATATCCCATATAATTTAGTCGCTGTCTTCACCAAGGAGAAGAATGATTTAAAAAAACGAATATTTTGCAGTTGCATTTATTAATTTGTTTTAACTTCACCTGCTGTATCCAGTAGTGAAAGACAGTACTATTTATATTTTACTTGTTTGAGAAAAAGGGCAATCGAGTAATTCTGTGCTTTCCCAGTCTGTTTATAGATCCTTTAAAAGCTTATTGTAAAGCTGTCAATTTTCGCAGTGAGTTCATAAAAAAAAATCACTGCCTCGCGTGAATTCTTAGCCGCGCAGTTATTTTAAACTTACATAATATTTAATGTATTCAAAAAAACTATAAATAAATTAGCATTTTACAAAATTAGTTAACTAATTTTATTGTCCCTTTAACTTTAGCCATTCAGAAACGATTTACCTCGCTTAGAGTTATCGTGCGATGGTTATAAATGTTACTCAGGTGTATCTGAATATTGGGCGCCACACAAAGGCGTCTCAGATCAAGACATTCGCAAAAAAACCTCAGAACTAATGGAGATATGTTGATTCGGTCTTGTCAGAAGTCTTATCTAGATTCTGATTTAAATTTTTTCTTTTTTTTAATTTTTGGTGGCACAAATATTGCTGGTCTTGTGACAGAGCATAATACTACCACCACGGTAACACAATCTGTTTTTGTCTGTTATCGAAAAAAGAGGTATCAGTTTTCTAGTTATTTCAAAATCTCAGAAAGTTAGTTCTCCACTAGCCGACATTTTTTATTTAGACTCAGAGACTGAGTTTCGACATCTTAGAACAAAAGTTGGCAAGGTCAACTATTTCAAAAGAGCCGGTCAAAAAAAAAATCCAACTACAACTTTTTAAGCACATGTAATTTTTCCCCCAACCGATGGTAAAATTGAGCCGCATTATCTTTTAGATAAAGATCGTAAAACAAGATTCTAAGGTTAAGGTCAGCATATTCCCAAAGAGTAGACAATCAGATCAAAATAAGGTTTGTAGAGAAAAAATGGCAAACTGAGTTTGCTTACATTAAAATAATATTCCATCTTTAAACATCATCGTTTCAGACATTAAAATAAAAGCAATTTTAAACTAGGCCAAACCGTTGCTTTTTTATGGCCTACATCGATATTCACTTTCAAACGAATCATAGCAAGACAGTGCTGCTTCATGGGGAGTCTCTTATTTTGAATCCAGCTCAGGAATGATCGTAATTTATCGCTTCTCTATTTCAAATTAAAAAAAAAAAATATTCCGTCATTATTGCGAAATAGTTTACATTCTATTTTTAGAAAGGTTTCGTCTTTATTGTGCAACCTGAGAACAAAACACCCAGAACTATTTTTCTATCCCTGTGTCTATGGCATCTTCCTTGTTTATCTGATCACAGATATTCTTCGACTGAATATAGCCATTTTGATTCTGGCAGCCAAGGAAGAATTAGAGAAGATTGGTTCAGGCATGGACAAAAGTTTATAGATGGACCTTTGACCACTCTCTCTCTCTCTCTCTCTCTCTCTCTCTCTCTCTCTCTCTCTCTCTCTCTTTCTTGTCTCTCACTCTGTTGTCTTCTTCCCTTTCGCCCAGTTTCTCTCAGTCTTCTTCATTTTTTACCCTTCAATTTCCTCCCCCACCCCTCCCTGTCTATCTGTCGGAAAATCCCCATTGTAATATTTATTTCGCATCCTCCTTCTTTCCCAGTTTCTCCGCAGTTCTGTTTCTATCTCTTCTGCTCTTTCTTGATCTTCTTCAATCTATTCTCCTTTTCTTGTTCTTTTTCTTGTTTTTCTTGTTCTTCTTGTTCTTGTTCTTGTTCTCCTTGTTCTTGTTTTGTTCTTGTTCTTGTTCTTGTTCTTGTTCATCTTTTTCTTCTTCTTCTTCTTCTTCTTCTTCTTCTTCTTCTTCTTCTTCTTCTTCTTCTTCTTCTTCTTCTTCTTCTTCTTCTTCTTCTTCTTCTTCTTCTTCTTCTTCTTCTTCTTCTTCTTCTTCTTCTTCTTCTTCTTCTTCTTCTTCTTCTTCTTCTTCTTCTTCTTCTTCTTCTTCTTCTTCTTCTTCTTCTTCTTCTTCTTCTTCTTATTATTATTATTATTATTATTATTATTATTATTATTATTATTATTATTATTATTATTATTATTATTATTTTTTTTATTATTATTATTATTATTATTATTATTATTATTATTAGTAGTAGTAGTAGTAGTAGTAGTAGTAGTAGTAGTAGTAGTAGTAGTAGTAGTAGTAGTAGTAGTAGTAGTAGTAGTAGCAGCAGTAGTTTAGGATAATTATCATCATCATTATTATTATGATTAGTGTTCTCTCTCTCTCTCTCTCTCTCTCTCTCTCTCTCTCTCTCTCTCTCTCTCTCTTTCTCTGTCTCTCTGTCTCTCTCCCTTCTTTCCTGACACCTTTATTAATTTATTTATTGTTCTCAATGCTCCTGACTCTTTTCTTCTTCTTTTTGCAATAACTCTTTTCTAAATAATCTCTTGTGACTCAACGTCGAACTTCACTCCGCTTCCCTCCTTTCTACCTTTCACTTAAAGATCAGTGCTAAACTTCAGTTTACACTTTACTACTAATCAAAGTATATTCCACTGCGGAATCAGTTTCCCAATCTCTCTCTCTCTCTGTCTCTCTCTCTCTGTCTCCCTCTCTTTCTCTTTCTCTCACTCTCTCTCTCTCTCTCTCTCTCTCTCTCTCTCTCTCTCTCTCTCTCTCTCTCCCTCTGTTTATCTATCTATCGGTCTGTTTATCTACCTACCTATCTACCTATCCGCCTTTCTCTCTGCCTAACTAATTGTATCTATTTGTCTGTCGACCTGTATATGTATTTATCAACAGATCTGCCAGTCTATCTATTTATATATCTATCATATCAATCTACCTATCCATCTATCCACCTACCCTTGCATGCATACATATATCTACCCCGTCTATCTTTCTAACTTTCTATCTCCGTATCTTTACATTTGCAGATCTGCATAACAATCTATAATTATGCCCTCATATTACTCTTAACTTATTATTTATTTTTATTCATTATTAATTTGGAATACAGAATTATCCTCAAATAAACAGAAATATTGCCAAGTGAAATCATGAAGTAAAATTTATTTCGTTTCTTTTTCTTTTCTTTTTTTATAATAATTTTTAATCCATTATCTTTCCATGTAGAATTCAAGCTACAGAGTAAAGTCATGGTTTAACCCTTCTCTTGGTCATCTCCCATAGAGGTTTCTTGCTCTCTAAAGAACCCGGTAACTATCACAATCACATGGCAACAGCTGCTGCCTTCTATTCTTTCTCCTCCACGGACCAGTCTAGAGTTGCCGCCTTGAACTCTGTGACCCCTAGAACGATACGCATGATGTTCACATGGTAAGAACACCTAAGCCCATGATACCTTTGTTTCTCGCCCTATGAATATTTAATGATTCAATGAATTCATACGCCAGGTCTTAACTCTCTGGCACCGGGGGGTGAATGTTCGATCACGTCATCCTGATAGGTCAATTGTTACTGTTGTAACTTACATGGTTTCCTATGAGAATACATCTGGGCAATGTTGGTACATCGTCAGGAATAAATGATGATTATACTTTTATAAAAGCATTACTTTTCCAATGACTTAAATAGATTTAGTAATGAAGGGCTCTCGGAAATTGCTCATCAGAGAAAGACAAATAGCGGCACGGAACAAGTCTTATATCAGATTAGATGTAGACAAAACCAACAAGGCTTGCACTACACGGTGCTATTTTGATAGCCTAAATATCATCGTATAACAAAGAGCTTTTCCAGTCTCAGTTGGATCCTCCATTGAATAGGACCGGACTAAAACAAGGTGAAGAGGACTCCGTTTGTAGAGCTGCTAAACAATTATTTCTGTCAGAAATGTCTTTTGAGATTGCCAATCTCTCACAAATGCTGTAGAGATATATTTCCGTTACACTCGTTAGATCTAGAATAATGCGTTAATATAGACTATAAAACAGCTAAAAGAAAGCTAAAGATATAAATGAATAATGTACATTTAGGCAGTACAGACGAGTAACCACTATTTATATTAACCCAAAAGTAAATTATTAAACAAAATTTTCTGAAATATGATTGACAGACACATGCGAATAAGGGGAAAAGAATAAACCAACCAGGAAGCAAAAATGGATGGCTTTGTGATTTATGTGACGCGGAATAAATCGATCCTCCAACTTTAAGTTAGAGCGCATTGAATAGTCTTTTCATTATCAACACAAAGATTTACGAGGATGACTTGGACCGAAAAACTTCATCCGAACTCTTTCTGTCGATTTATCATTTCTACATTTCTTTTTCCTTTACTTCCCGCTTTTTTGCTATCTCTTTTTCTTGTTGTTTTTTTTATTATTTTTTTATAAACTAGAACGATAATGACAGCTTTCCTTGTGAGGCTTTCAGCCTGACTTGGTAGACATGGGCAATGAAGAATCTCAACTGGTTGTTATCTCAAGGGATGATTAATGTGCTGTGGTCAGCTATGGTAGATTGTTATGTTATGGTAGATTGGGAAAGACGGGCCGCTCCATGTCACTCTGATCCTGTGCCAAAACCACTTGCTCGACTATTCATAACTCCATAGTCCTCCAGGTCTGGTCTTAATATAAAGGAGATAATAATAATAATAATAATAATAATAATAATAATAATAATAATAATAATAATAATAATAATAATAATAATAATAATAATAATAATAATAATAATAATAATAATAATAATAATAATAATAATAATAATAATAATAATAATAATAATAATAATAATAATTATTATTATTATAATAATAGCGGAGGATTCGGCTAACTTTTTCTGTCTTTCTTTTCTTTAACAGCATTATGTTTTCTAAAAATTAGAGCGATTGGTTAGCAAAATTAAAGTTTTATTACTATAATAACGCTTACGTTTTCATCGTAAATAAGCTCACAGTTTCTTTTTTCTTCATTTGAAAGTTCACTTTTCCCTCACCTGTTTGCATCGTTGCATGGTTTTGGCCAAGAGCTGTGTTTATGTCTGGCGAGCAGGTAGATAATTAACGCCTTGTTTGCAATCAATCTGCTGGAATTCTCTGGATTCTTTCGCTTAGCGTTCATCTTTAGCTAAATATTTAATGGTTAGCCCTTGGCTCTCAAACATTCTGGGAAGAGACATTCCAACAAATCTAGTCCTGGGGTAACATTTCAGAGTTTTAGCTACAGATAACAATCATGTTCTATGCCAAAAAAAAAAAAATAAAAAAAAAAAATAAAATCTGCGTCTACTGAAGTGATGAGGTGAAAAGGGACCAAGAAATCTTGGAGTCAATCAGAACGCAACTTTTGAAAATCTCTGGTCGATCACGTTCGTTCAAACAGCAGGTCTCTAGTCCTGATCACCAGCAGACCTACTTGTATCTGGACCAAACAATAGCAGGATGGCATAACAGACACGGGGCTGATCTGTACTTACTGACTCCAGGGAAAACGAACCGCATATTGGAGTCTGAAACATTTCCAGGCGAAGAGCTCGATGTTATACTGTCGTGGCTTTACTCGGATCTCCTAGAAGACGGTGAAGCTTTAGACCTTGAGGTTTGAACTCCTTTCCCAGTTTCTGTAGATCGTCAGTTAGGGATGCTAGCCACAGGCCTAATGGAGACTGTAGTTGTTTCCTTTCCTGGTACTCGGTGGTCCAGGATAGCTTAAAGATTTATTAGGCTGTTTTTAACTCAACTTATTAAAAAAAATTAGCCATCTCTCTGACTTTCTCTCTCTCTCTCTCTCTCTCTCTCTCTCTCTCTCTCTCTCTCTCTCTCTCTCTCTCTCTCTCTCTCTCTCTCTCTCTTTATCTCTTTCTCTTTCTCTCGTCTTTTGCCAATAGCTCAAGACATTCTCCCTCTCAAATCTACTCTTTCTCCTATCCCCCCCCCCCCCGCTCTCTCTCACTCTCTCCCCCTCTCCCTCACTGAACCAACAGCTCCATGTCATAGACCAGGCGAGTGATCGTGCGTTAGGTTGCTTGTCCTTCCTCAGTAATAATAAGTGGAAAAAGTCATGACGGCACTTCACTTTGATATCGCTCAGTTCCTGGTTCTAAACATTACTTTCACCGTTTACTGGCCCCTTCTCCCCTCCCTCCCCCAGCGTCTGATCTGAGTATTAAAAATTAGGGCGACTTAGAGCAATGTGTCTCTTATCGGGCTCTGTGTGTACCCATTGCGGCAGCTCACAGGAGTTTGTCCCTATTGTTCTTCTAATGTTTAGAACCAGCAGTGATATCCTACTATTCCACCCTACTTACGTTGCCCAAACATTGGTGTCCGGCTAAGGTTGCTATAGTTCTTCTATCCTCCACATCGAATCATTTCCGTTCATCTTATACATAAAACCAAATATCACAAAACTGATCAGAAACAAATCTTTACGCAATTAATCTGATTGGTCAGCAAGGCTTTAGGCTGAGTTAATAGTAGAGATGTCAGAGAACAGGCAGCCGGCCCTATATTTGTTCCACACTTTGTTGATCGCAAGGCTGACACATGCTACAAATATGTAATATGCACTGAGGTCGAATATATAATTTTACATTGCTTTGGTCTACGCATTAACCCTTGGCATCACTTTACGCAAAAGAAGTCATAATGTCGTTTCGAGGTGAGGGCATTTGTTAGATCAACATTCAGTCAATAACCATCTATTGGAATCATGTTTAATAAACTCGAAAACATGTCCAACTCCCTACCTACAAAATGACTCATGATCAGAGGGGCGCTGAACTCCGAGGTCATAGATCACTACACCAAACACAATATTTCCCCTGACCGTCAAAATCTTTACTCACCCCAAGATTCCGATCTTCATCTCCTCCCAGGTGAGCGCATCTCCCCGCTAGTAGAGCCTTGCACTGCGCTCTGTTGTCATTACGCGATGGTTGGTGAACGCTAGAGGTCTATATCTATAGAAATAGCACGTCTCTGTCCGTGCTTTTGTTATTTGTTATTATTCTGGAAACTGATAAGGTTTTGAGCCCAGATGCACTATCGCTCTGTAGGAGTAGATAGGTGTGCAGTTTGGTTCACTGTGGTTCACGGTAGTTCAGTATGGTTCAGTGCTCCCCGGACTTGACAAAGCAAAGGGGATCTTCATGATGAATGTATATGAGAATGATGCTTTTGGTGTTATTGCAGCCGAACAAAAATATAGGCCTACTATGTGCATTGGTGAGAGGAGAGAGAGGATCTGGAGGGGGTTGAGAGGCCAGATTCAGAGGATAGTTTACGGAAAGGGAGGGTGAGGAGAGGGAAAAAAGAAAGAGATAGAGAGAGAGAGATGATAGTTCCTCAATGTAGGAAGAGAGACTGAGAGAGAGAGATGATAGTTCCTCAATGTAGGAAGAGAGACTGAGAGAGAGAGAGAGGGAGATACTAAGAGAGAGAGGGTATAGAAAAGTAAAGAATAGTATAGTTCATTATAAGGGCTTGTTGCTCACACACAAATTGAGTTTCTTCAGAGAAACGAAATAGGTAGATGAGTCTTGACAAGATACTCGGCATTTTAATTACAGAATCAGAGAATCAGAACAAATCTACGCTGCCTAGCCATCTCACGAGTCCTTCTGTGCTTCCTTCATCACATAATGCTGAAATATATCAATGCTTATCATAGTTAAACTTCGCAAATTATGCAGACTTACTGGTTTGAGTTAGAGAAACTAGAGCTGTATGTCACTAAACATTCTGTACTAACTGAACACTTTGTGATGCTGCGTTTCAGAGCGATTGAGCTTTAGAATAGATGTGTGCGTTTGAGAAAGAATGATAGGGGTCATTACACAGTCAATTATTGTCCAAGGAGATAATAGGATCAGAACGGCGGAAAAATGGTGGGGCTGGGGGAGGAGGGGGAAGAGAAAAAGATCAGGTGCTGACAGAAGGTGAAGAGGGTGGATCTATAAGAAGAGAGATAGATGGCGAGATAAACAAACGGAGGACGAGAGCAACACAGTAACTGAGGTTAGACAAAGAGAGACATAGAGAAAGAGGAAGAGAGATGGAGGTCGAAATTTAGATAGGAACTTTGAGGAAAAAAAGATATATATATATATATATATATATATATATATATATATATAGAGAGAGAGAGAGAGAGAGAGAGAGAGAGAGAGAGAGAGAGAGCCGTAGGTAGAGGAGAGGATGGAAACCTTGAATGCTAGGGAGAAAACTTTACGCTACATTAGCTGAGGGCTAACAGGATTCTGAACACACGGAGAACATAAAAGTTCTTCAGAGCAGGAAATATTGAGGATCTACAAGATCTCGGGAACTTGGTTACACGAATGTGGAAATATGATAGCGTGGAATGTCAACAGAGAATTCTGGACATGGGAATGAGTAAGAGAGAGAGAGAGAGGAAGAAAGAGATTGAGAGATACAAAGAGAGAGAGAAGGGGATGAGAGAAAGACAGAGAAATAGAGAGAAAGAGAGGGTTAGAGAAAGACAGAGAAATAGAGAGAAAGAGAGAGAGAGAGAGAGAGAGAGAGAGAGAGAGAGAGAGGGAGAGAACCTCAATGGATGAGAGAAATAGAGAGAGAAATGAGAGGAAGAGAGAGAGACAGAGAGTCACTTGGGCGGAGAGAGCCAGAGTCCGGGACCGAGAGGGAGGGGGCGGGGGGCAGAGAGACAAACAAGACAAACAGAGAGAGAGATAATGGGTAAAACTATGATTTCTATTGAATAGGCACATCTAAAAATGATCAAATTGTCTGTTGTAGACTCTAACAACTGGTAAGTGTGCCCACCGCTCTAGGCAGGAAAGAATTCCACAAAGGGCGATTAAATTCTAACGGAGGTCAAACCGCCAGTCTTCTCAACCTACACAGGGTGGGGATGAGGGTGGGAGGAAGGGTGAGGAGGGAGAGGGAGCAGCAATTAGGGAGGATGCAGGGGATATTCCCAAAGCGAGAGCAAAGTTTGCAAGGCTCCTAGTGAGGCAGACAGGAGAAGAATGCCGATTATAGCTGGCTGCGCTCTGGTTGAAGTGCGGTCGGTCGATTTGTTCTCACTGCCAGTAGCAGGTCTAAAGAACAAAGAGAATGAAAGGCGCTAGTATTGCTCACAGTAGGCTATACATATCAGCTCTACATATCAGCTCTACATATCCTGAAGC
>JAWDGP010004004.1:0-12500 GCA_033675545.1 Elysia crispata | reverse complement strand
GGGATGCTGTAGGTGTGTGTATATGATGACAGTATTTAAGATTGTGTAAATAAGTGTACGTGCAGAAATGAATTGTGATCGTGTGAGTGTGTGTATGTTAGGTTGCAGTTTGGGATCGTGTAAGGATGTTGATATATAGACAGAGTTTAAGATCGTCTGATTGTGTGAACCTTCGGACAGATTTTGGGATTGGGTGAGTGTCTGTACGAGTGGACAGAGTTAAAAATCTTGTATGTGTGTGTATATGTGGACAGAGTTTTGGGTCGTGTATGTGTGTGTACGAGTGAACAGAGTTTGGGAATTTGTAAATTTGTGTGGAAAGAGTTTGGGATAATGTAAGTGTGTGCATGTGTAGACAGAGTTTGGGATCGTGTGTGTGTACGTGCGACCAGAGTATGGGATTGTGTAGGTGGGAGTACAAGTGGGCAGAAGTTAAGATCGTGTAAATATGTGTTTGTGCGGACATAGTTTGGAATCGTGTGTGTGAGTGTACATTTCGTTGACTTTGGAATCGTGTAAGTGTGTGTGCGTTTGGACAGAGTTTGGGATCGTGTGAGATTGTGTACGTGTGGACAGAGTTTTAGATTGTGTAAGTGTGTGTACATGTGGAAAGAGTTTGGAATCGTGGTGGTTTGTGTACGTGTGGACAGATTTTAGGAAAGTGAGTGTGTGTTTGGCACATAAAGTTTGCAATCGTGTGAGTGCGTGCAAAGTTTGGGATCGTGTAGATGTGTGTATATATGGACAGAGTTTGGGATCTTGTAAGTTTATGTTCGTTTGGACAGAGTTTGAGATCGTATAAGATTGTGTACGTGTGGACAGAGTTTAGGATCGTGCGAGTGTGTGTACGTCCGGACAGAGTTTGAGTTCGTGTAGGTTTGTTTACATTTGGACAGAGTTTAGGATCGTCTGATTTTGTGAACGTATGGACAGAGTTTGGGATGAGGTGAGTGTATGTACGTGTGGACAGAGTTTATAATGGTGTAGGTGTGTGTATATGTGGACAGAGTTTGGGATCGTGTAAGTGTTTGTACGTGTGGACAGAGTTTGGAATCGTGAGAAGTTTGTGTACGTGTAGACAGCGTTTAGGGTCGTGTGTGTGTACGTGTGAACAGAGTTGAGGATCGTGTGAGTGTGTGTACGTGTGAACAGAGTTGAGGATCGTGTGAGTGTGTCTACGTTTTAACAGAGGTTGGGAATTTTGGAAGTTTCTGTTCGTGTGGACTTAGTTTGTTGCTCTGTGTGAAGTTGTGTACGTGTGTAAAAGTTTTGGAATCATTAAGTTGGTATTTATGCGGACAGTGTTTAGGATCACGTAACTGTTTGTACATGTGGACAGAATTAAGAATCGTGGAAGTGTGTGTACGGGCGGACATAGTTTAAAATCATGTGAGTCTGTGTACGTGAGTATGGAGTTTGGGATCGTGTCAAAGTGTGCTAGTGTGGATAGAATTTGAGATTGTGTAAGAATGTGTAGTGTGAACTGGGTTTTGGATCGTGTAAGTGTGTGTACATGTGGACAAAGTTTGTGATCGTGTGAGAGTGTGTACCTGCGGAGAGAGCTTGGGTTCATGTAGCTCTGTGTATACATCGATTAAGTTTTAAATTGTCTGATTGTGTGGACGGACGAACAGAGTTTGGGACCATGTGAGTGTGCGTACGTGTGGACAGAGTTTGGGATTGTGTAAGTGTTTACACGTGTTGTAGGTGTGTGTACATGCGGACAGAGATTGGGATCGTGTGAGTTTGTATACGTGTGGACAGAATTTGGGGATCGTGTTAGTGTTTGTACGCGTGGGCACCGTTTGGGATTGTGCGAGTGTGTGTACGTGCGACAAATTTTAGGTTTGTGTACGTGTGGACAGAGTTTGAGATCATGTGAGTGTGTAAACGTGAGGACATAGTTTGGAATTATTTAAGTGTGTGTACGTGTGGACATAGGTTCGGATAGTGTGAGTGTTTAAACGTGTGGATAGAGTTTGGCATCGGGAGTGTGTGTACGTGCTGACAGAGTTTGTAATCTTCTAAGTTTGTGTACGTGTGGACAATGTTTAAAATCGTGTGAGTGTTTGTACGTGCGGGCAGAGTTTGAGATCTTGCGAGTGTGTGTACGTGCGGTTTGGGATTGTGTGAGTGTGGGAACAAGTGGATAGAGTTTGGGATCGTGTATAAGTGTCTATATGTGGACTGAGTTTGGGATAGTGTGAGTGTGTGTACATGCTGACCAACTTTGAGGTTATGTCTGTGTGTGTTCATAAGCTATGAGTTTATGATCATTTAAGTGTGTGTACATGCGGACAGAGTTTAGGATCGTGTAGGTGTGTGTACATGTGTACAGAGTTTTAGGTCGTGTGAGTGTGTAAAGGTGGAGAAAGAGTTTGGAATCGTGTGAGTGTTTTAACGTGTCGACAGAGTTGGCGAACATGTATGTGTATATATTTCGACAGAGTTTGGAATCGTGTAAATGTGTGTACGTGCGGACATTTTTTGGAAGGGTGTAAGTCTTTGAACGTGTGAACAGGGTTTGGGATCACAGAGTTTTGTATCGTAGGAGTGTAAGTACGAGCGGACAGAATTTGGGATCATGTAGGTGTGTGAATATGTGTACAGAGTTTAAGATAGTGTAAATGTGTGTACGTGTGGATAGAGTTTGGGATTGTGTGTTTGCATTTAGAAAGAGGTTAGAATCGTGTAGGTGAATGTACGTGTAAACAGAGTTTGGTATCGTTTGAGTGTGTGCATTTGCGGACAGGGTTTGTGATCATTAGAGTGTGTGTACGTGCATACAGAGTTTAGGATCGTATGAGTTTCTTAACGTGTGGACAGAGTTTAGAGTGGAGTGAGTGTGTGTACGTGCAAACAGAGTTTGTAATCTTGTAAGTGTGTGTACGTGTGGACAATGTTTAAGATCGTTTGAGTAATTGTACGTGCAGGCAGAGTTCGGGATCGTGCGAGTGTGTGTATGTGCGGAAAGAGTTTGGGATTGTGTAAGTGTGTGAACAAGCGGAAAGAGTTTGGGATCCTGTGAGTATGTGTACGTGTGGATCGGGTTGAGAACGTGCATAAGTGTCTATATGTGGACAGAGTTTTGGATAGTGGGAGTGTGTGTACATGCTGACCAACTTTGAGGTTATAAGGACAGAGTTGATGATCATTTGAGTGTGTGTACATGCGGACACAGTTTGGGATCGTGTAGGTGTGTGTACATGTGTACACAGTTTTTGATCGTGTGAGTGTGTGTAAATTCGGATATAGTTTCGAATCGTTTGAGTGTGTGAAAGTGTGGACAGAGTTTTGGATTGTGTGAGTGTTTGTACGTTTTGGCACAGTTTGGAATCATGTGAATTTATGTACGTATGGAACGAGTTTCGGATTGTTTGAGTGTGTGCACGTGTGGAAAAAAAATAAGGTCGAGTGAGGGTTTGTTCTCGAGCGCAGAGTTAAGGATTGTGCGAGTGTGTGTACGTGCGGACACAGTTTGGGATCGTGTAAGTGTTTGAACATGCGGGTAGAGTTTAGGATCGTATGAGTGTGTGTACGTGTGGATAGAGTTTGGGATTGTGTAGAAGTGTCTATACGTGGACAGATTTTTGGATAGTGTGAGTGTGTGTACATGCTGACCGACTTTGAGGTTATAAGGACAGAGTTGATTATCATTTGAGTGTGTGTACATGCGGACACAGTTTGGGATCGTGTAGGTGTGTGTACATGTGTACACAGTTTTTGATCGTGTGAGTGTGTGTAGGTTCGGACAGAGTTTGGAATCGTGTGAGTGTGTCAACATGTAGAAAGAGTTTGGAATTTTGTGAATGTGTGTACTTGTAGACATGGTTTCGGATCCTGTGAGTGTGTGTACGTGTGGACAAAGTTTAGGATCGTTGGATTTTGTAAACATACGTAAAAAGTTTGGGATCATGTCAATGTGTATACGTGCGGAACAGTTTAGAATTGTTTACGTGTGTGTACGTGTGGACAGAGTAAGGGATCATGTGAGTGTATGTTCGTGCGGACATCGTTTCAAATCGTTTGAGTGTGTGAAAGTGTGGACAGAGTTTGAGATCGTGTGAGTGTTTGTACGTTTTGGCACAGTTTGGAATCATGTGAATTTTTGTACGTGCGGAACGAGTTTCGGATTGTTTTAGTGTGTGCACGCGTGGAAAAAAATAAGGTCGTGTGAGTGTTTGTACGTGAGCGCAGAGTTTGGGATTGTGCGAGTGTGTGTACGTGCGGACACAGTTTGGGATCGTGTAAGTGTTTGAATGTGCGGATAGAGTTTAGGATCGTATGAGTGTGTGTATGTGTGGATAGAGTTTGGGATTTTGTAGAAGTGTCTATATGTGGACAGAGTTTGGGATAGTGTGAGTCTCTGTATATGCTGACCGAGTTTGAGATTATGTGAGTGTGTGTTCATAAGGACAGAGTGTGGGATCGTTTAAGTGTGTGAACGTGCGGACAGAGTTTGGGATCGTGTAGGTGTATGTTTATGTGGACAGAGTTTAGTTAGTGTGAGTGTGTAAAGGTGCGGACATAGTTTGGGATCATATGAGTGTGTGTACGTGCAGACAGAGTTTAGGACCGTTTGAGTTTGTATACGTGTGGACAAAGTTTAGGATCGTGAGGGTGTGTTAACGGGTCGAAAGAGTTAGCGTTGGTGTGAGTGAATGAACGTGTCGAACGTGTTTAGATGCACCCTGAAGAACTACTGCAAGTACCTAACAACAAAACTTAAGAAATCTCTCTAGTCCTTTAGTAGATTCTACATGTAGATCTATAATTCTTGTTCCGTGTAACTCAGGTTACTAGCACGAGATGAGGTGGATGGTCTGTGAAACTCACACAGAAACTTAGGAAATCTCTCTGGTCGGTCACTAGATTCCACGTTGTAGATCTATTCCTGTCTCGGGTAGCCTATGTCAGACCACTAGCACCATGCGGATGGTCTGTGGTAGTGACTGACACAGTGCGAGTCTCTCAGACAGAACCACGTTAACACCTGAGATTCTCATTATAAAACCAGCTACGTCTGCTCGGTTAGACCCCCCTCCCCCTCCAGCCCCCTTCTCATCAAAGTTGAAGTTTATCAGTCGAAATTTGAGACGCAGAAGAAATCTGCCTCTGATCAAATCAAAATTAAAATGAAGCGCCAACAGGAAAACCTCACCTTATCTGGGTCACCAAATTTTTGGTTTTGTTTTTATTTAGGGGTGTTGTAAACAGTTTGTGTTTTTCTAAAGCCAGCAAAGAGAGCCGTTGACAGGTGAACATAAACTGAGAATGAACAGCTGCAGCCGTGTGTCTTTGTCTGAGAGTGACTTGCCGTTAAAGAGAGAGGGAAGCTGAGCTCACTCTTGGCCAAGACCTCACCACATCTGGAAGTAGAAGTTTTCCTCTTGCTGTTATTGGAACTCGTGTTTTATTTTTCTGGTAGATCTTTTTGAAAGGTAAGTCATGCGTCTTATGCCGTTACCAGTTTTATATGCTAAATGGTTTGCATGAATTGTGTAGAACTAATATAGATGCTAAGTAATAATGAGAATTATGCACATTATGATAATAATAATAATAATAATAATAATAATAATAATAATAATAATAATAATAATAATAATAATAATAATAATAATAATAATAATAATAATAATAATAATAAAAATAATAAACACGAAAGGAAAAAAAACAGAAAAAAACAGAAATGCAATAGGAATACGGTCAACTTTCCTTTGTTAAATTTTATCTTTGTTTTTTTTTTTTTTAGTATTGGACAATATTACGTGGGATAAAGAACAATAGGTAGGCAAAAGTATTCTCATAGTATATATAAGTAATATGTTTTTTGTTTTTTTTATACTGATGACATGGTTTTTTTAATAGATTTTTCGTACTAAAAATTGTACAGAGGAGGCTTACAAAAAGTGTGCAAAAGAAGAAGAAAATTCTAGTTATTATTACCTTTATTGAAATTGGACTCACTCCCAACGTTGCAATGGATAATATCAAATTTTAATTTATGACCTTGGATTTATCAGCCAGATACATTTTGCGTTCTGCAGTAACCGCAAAAAAATTGCGGTTAAACCAATAGGTATACATCTATTGAACCATTAGGCGCACATCTATTGAATCAATAGGTATACAACAATTGAATCATAAGGTATACATCTGTTGAACCAATAGACGTACCTGTATTGAATCACTAGGCGCACATCTATTGAATCATTAAGCTTACATCTCTTGAACCATTAGCCGTAAATGTAAAAAAACATTAAGCGTATATCTATTAAAAATTAGGCGTTCATCTATTGAATCACTGGGCGTACATCTACTCAACATTAGCCGTAAACCTAGTAAATCATTAAGCGTACATCTATTGAATCTTTCGCCGTAAATCTATTGAATCATTAGGCGTACGTCTATTGAATTGTGCGCCGTAAACCTAGTAAAGCATTAAGCGTACGTCTATTAAATCGTTTGCCGTAATCTAATGAATCATTAGGCGTTCGTCTATTGAAACGTTCGCCGTAAATCTATTGAATCATTAGGCGTACATCTATTGAATCGTGCGCCGTATATCCAATGAAGCATTAGGCGTACGTCTATTGAATCGTGCGCCGTAAATCTAAAGAATCATTAAGCGTACATCTTTTGAATCGTGCGCCATAATCTATTGAATCATTAGGCGTACATCTACAACTTTCAGTATTTTTTTTTTTGGCATTGCTCTTTGAGCCCCTGTCTATTTTTTTGTTGGATTATCCAATACCTTATAGATGTGAGACTAATAGTGAGTATCACACACACACACACACAAAATAAATCGATTCGTAAAACTCTGTAAGGGAGGACACTTTTGTAAACGCAAGTAAAATATTGTTTAGAAATACCCATACCAGGGTTGGTTTTTTTTTGTACAGGAACCTGAAAAGCTGTGAATATTCCGAACTCCAGGGTTTTCTCACTAGACTTAACTATTCAAATTGCAAAGATATAATAATACAAAAGTTGTGATATTAGTTTATGAACTTTGATCTATCCAAACATGAGATGGCTAATGTTTTCTTATTGTTATATACGTACAGAAAGTTTGTGTGCTTGAGAGAAAGAAATTAAAAGTAAAATGTTGTTGATATTATAAAATAAATGACAGTCCACAATAAGTCGATGCCCAGTACTAGTTCATATGTTGTAACTCAATGTTAAACATTTTTGAGATTGCGTTTCCTTATTTGTAATTATTGTGTAAGCTAAAAAACAATTTTTCTGACTAAGAGTAAAGGAGTCACATTGAACCTTTTTAGTCTCATCCGAAAATGAAATTTTTCAAGAAGCAATGTTGCTTTTCCGGTCATTTCAGTCTTCAGGTCAAGATGCTTCACAAGTTCACCTTGTTCATTTGCCTGATGACGGTCCTGAAAGATGTTCAGTGCGGTCCACTCTCTGGTCCAGCCATTCTTCTGACCGTCAGTCCAGGTCAGGATGACGTGGATATAGTTAGGTCTCACACTGTGGCATGTACCCTCGACCCTAGGTTGACCCCCATGGTAAAGGCCACGGCCTTGACCCTGTACGGCTCCAGGTCTTACGATACTGCAGGTCAGTTTGACTCTCTAGCGACTGTTGACCTGTGGTCACCATTGCCCAGGCCTCTCGGCGACCTGAGAGATGCAGACGTTGATGTTTTCGGGGAGATTGGTCGAAAGGATGTGTCAATGTCACAGCTTGGCATCTCCTTGAAGTACCAGTTTGCAAGTTCCCTCAAGCAGTTTAAATGTGTTGTTAACGGGCTAGACAGCAACACGCGTGTTGTCACAATCTCCATCACTAGCGAAACGTTCATTACTACCCCACATTCCATAGATATTGGTGTATCAGACAACCATGGCGCCATTGACAAAGAACAAGTAAACTCTGCATCGACAGTCATAGAGAGCGTAGAACTTAACTTTCAAAATATGACGTCTAAGCTAGATGATATCTCGAAAGCTGTCAACTCTTTGGAAGAACTGATGGAGAAGCATTTTCTCGCAAAAATTGCAAGCGTCTTGGATAAGTTTGACGTATCTGCAGTGTTTCAAGGCAGGCGATATTGTGTCACCAAGGCTGTGGCTTCTTTCAACATCCGGAATGCTGACTTCCTGTGCGAGGTAATGGGAGGGTATCTCACGGAGATAGAGGACAAGGAGGAGTATGATTTCCTGCTCAGTTTTCTGAAGGTGAAGAGTGGCGATAATTTTTACACTGGTGCAAATGATATTGACGAAGAGGGCGTGTGGACCTATTGGCACAGCGGGAAACCTGTCACCTATGTCAACTGGGCTTCAGGTCAGCCAGACAACTCTGCTAACAACGAGGACTGCATGGAAATAAGGATCAGGTTAAATGGCTTAAATGACAGGCGTTGCACCCTTAACGCTAAGTTTGTCTGTGAGGTTCCTGTATAAAACACGTTCTGTGCTGATATAGTCGTCACACTAACATGTCTTTGTTATGATAGTTGTAAGGTAGGCAAGGGTTAGTACAGGGCAATATTACCCAGAGAGGATCAGAAGTGACCAAATGAAGTTTTCTTTAGAGCTGCTCGGCGCTACTCCCACTCTCCAGCCATTTCTAGACTCCCTGCTCTCTTCTCTAGTATCAACCTTCCAATGGCCAGGACTTTCGCTTACATTCGTTCTGCTCATTCCCTACGGTTTAAAAGAAATAGGTCAGGTCTCAGTCTCTCAACTTAGTAAGAAGTCTTTAATCCATGATTTAATCCACTAAACATCAAACATTAACTTGGATAAACAGAAAAAAATCTTAGATGATCCAAATACGAATGAGAGTGTGAATGTGAATTGACTATATCTGAGAAAAAAAATAAATGAATTTAGTTCAACTTCCTTGTTCAAGTTTCGTGCCTGTTCTTTGTGTCCTGTTTTTAACTGAACCTTAATTTGAAATAACCTTACATTGACACGCTTCAACAATCTTCATTTCTTATCTCACTGCTGAGAAGTGTCTTACAGAAAGTCATAGATGATTAAATAATAAAAAAATTAGACTCTCTCATACAAATTGAGTCAAAAAAAAGTTTAAACGACCTTCTTAGTATAACCGCATATTATCTTAACCGCTTAATCGGTATTTGGTTGAATCCATCTTGATTTGTTTGACTTTGAAAAATCCTATTCAGATACAATGGAGCGAGATAATCTAGATTTTCTCTGCTGCTTAGTATTATAGTGTTGGGCTGGAGGGAGAGTGGGCTACAGGGCACACTGCTACTATTGTGTAGTCTTCTTTTTAGTTTTTTTTTCCAACCATGAGATTTCCACAGGGGACACAACTCTTGTCTAATCGTCCATTTTTGGATTAGACATTTCGGTGATTATGCTATATCTCCCTGCACACTCTGCCTGTCTGTCTGTCTGTCTCTCTGTCTGTCTGTCTGTCTGTCTGTCTCTCTCTCTCTCTCTCTCTCTCTCTCTCTCTCTCTCTCTCTCTCTCTCTCTCTCTCTCTCTCTCTCTCTCTCTCTGTCCCTTTTTCTCGCTCTGCTTACCTCTCCACCCATTTTCACAATTATTTCTCTCTGAATCACTCAGACTATCTCTATTTGTTTCTCTCTCTCTCTCTCTCTCTCTCTCTCTCTCTCTCTCTCTCTCTCTCTTCTCTTCTCTCTGTCTTCCTTTTTTCCCCTTTTTAAAAATAGTTGGTATGTAAGGGTGCATCCATTGCAGTTATTTTTGGATATTTAGTCGAATACGAAACAAGTATTCCCAGGGGCACTTCAGGACATGTAAGTGGAGAACCCACTCTCATCCAGTGAGGGTATCAAGGTCTATGTGCCTCGACACACGAGGAGCATTTGTTCATTTCACTCCTATGATATTCTGTGGTCAGAGAGATAAATTGTTTACATTATCGGGAAGATACCTCTGTCAAATACTCTGACTGGTCTTTCACAGAGATTAGGACATAGACACATGCAAACAAACCCGCAAACAAACAATCTGATTCCCACAGGTTATGAACGTTTCTCTACCTCCTCCCCTATCCATCTCCAAGTCATTCTTCTAGATTTTATTTTTTTCATTTTAGTAAAAATGCAATGAGAAACCTACATATTCGATTATGCTTTGAGGTTTGGTTATAAAATATTTGAACGCCATTTATTATGATTATTACCATTCCCAATGAAGTATCGTTTAAGCTCATGAAATATTCAGTCCAACAGCAGAGTACTCTATATATTGCTTAAGGTTTCGATTTCACATCGCAGTTGACAGTCAACGTCCCCCCTCTCCATCCTCTTCCGTAAAAAAAGAAAAAAAGTAGCGAATGTAGCAGTTTACGTGCTGTTTGATTAGTTATCTTCCACCTTTCATTACGTGTCTGGCCGCCACGCCAGTTGAGAAATATTGGGATTAGTCTTGAATCACTCGGTAAAACGAGATGATGTCTAATTTAAGGCATTGCTTCTTACTTAAAGCCCCAAAATTGTTGTTAATATAAAGTTTTTGTGAATCACAAATAAAAAATGCCTGAATCTTAAATATTGGGGAAAGATCCACAATTATAATAACTATCTGAAATCAGGGTAAAACAATATTGGACATTCTTCCTCTGTACAGGTCTAACTGCAAATAGTTATTTAAACATAAAACAATAGTCAGGCATTGGCCTTAATCTATACGTTTCGAAAGAAAGATAATTCTGTCTCCAAAAAGCAGGACTCACCTCAAACCTCGTCATGTTTCCGTTATGTGGCTCAGAAAATGCTGTTGACATGGAAGCAGGTAATGTTTAACTTTGATCAGCGGAGAAGAAAGTAGCTAGATCTAGTTTTTGGTTGGATTAGTAGAAAAGGAACTAGCTAGATCTAGTTGTTGGTTGGATGAGCAGAAAAGAAAGTAGCTAGATCTAATTGTTGGTTGCATCAGTAGAAAAGAAAGTAGCTGGATCTAGTGGTTGGTTGGATCAAGAGAAAAGAAGGCAGGTAGATTTAGCTGTTGGTTGGATCAGCAGAAAAAAAAGTAGCTAGATCTAGTTTTTGGTTGGATTAGTAGAAAAGGAAGTAGCTAGATCTAGTTGTTAATTGGATCAGGAGAAAAGAAAGTAGCTAGATCTATTTGTTGGTTGGATCAGGAGAAAAGAAAGTAGCTGGATCTAGTGGTTGGTTGGATCAGGAGAAAAGAAGGCAGCTAGATCTAGTTGTTGGTTGGATCAGGAGAAAAGGAAGTAGATTTAGGTTGCGCTCTCCATCCTCCAATATGGTGTTTGCTTCGAACTGCTCCATCTTCATCTACGAGGACTGTTTTGTTGAGTTTTTAAGGCCTGACTTACACCACTATAACTAGTGTCAGCGGAACTTGTCATGTCTTCACAGCCACTCTTAGTGAATTAGTGATGCTACACAGGAAAACATTGTAACTGTCCACAGATGTATCTTTAATATTAAACTAATTATTATTTCTTAAGATATAATACAATGATCGGCATTATAAGGATTTCTTGTATATCCATGTAATTTTGTTTTTAAATCAATATCCGTTTTGGACACTCGATCGTTTTATTTCAAATTGAAAGCTTTTCATTTATCCATCTGCACAAGCCTAATCAGATCGTGCGAAATCAGTTATAAAAAAAAAAACAATATTGGTTTATGTTGCTGTATAAATATGCGTATATCAAAAAACACGTTTCACTCACAACATGGAATGAGATTGTTCACTGAAGTTATAAAAATATCAATCTACTTTAAGATCTTTTCAAAATCTCAATATCATTGTAGATTCAAACTACATGTCTCCTAGCACCGCAGGCCACCTCTTGATACGTTTCATTGCGAAAAATCACAGTCTCTTCATGAATTTTTCGTGAAAATTGTTTTCTTACAAACGAAGGAAGTAAAGAAGTTGTTTTCCAATTATCTGACGATACTTCTCTCGGGTAAGGGTATACTCTATTCACTTGCAAGCAAGATAGAATACAGATAAAAAAAAAAAAACACCTTGTGATCCACAGCCATTCACTGTCCAGTTCAAAACGGCTTCAAGTACACATCGCAAACGATAGCCTAATCTAGTTTTTGTTAGATAGAAATACCCAACGGCTGGTAACTCTCTCACCCTCCCTCACCCCCCCTCTTTCTCTCTCTCTCTCTCTCTCTCTCTCTCTCTCTCTCTCTCTCTCTCTCTCTCTCTCTCTCATTGTTCTTAAATAAAAATAATTCGCGTCTTATAGAATTTTTTTTTCACTCTACCATATTATTTATCTGACAAGATCAAAATTTAAGATAAGAAGTGTAAACAAAAAAGCCTCATGAGTAATTACCATAATGAGTTTGCTTTAAGAAGACTTATTTTGCATAAGAAAACCATTAAACTGTAATCGTCATAGCCCCACACAGTCGTTATTTACAAACATGAAGCTGAAAAAGCTATGTCTGACTTCAAATTCTGCATCAGTTTATTCTGGAAAGACTTGTCAAAACTATATATCTTATTGCTACTTCAGTTTT
>JAWDGP010004002.1:0-14650 GCA_033675545.1 Elysia crispata | reverse complement strand
TCGTCTTACTATATAACTTTGTCCCCTCTCCACCACACCCACACACTCTTATTCTAGTGACAAACAAACGTTACAATACACCACAATCTGTTGGTAAGCAGCTCTCCGGATATTACGATGGACGACATTGGATTTGGGAACTGATAAGACTGTGTGTGAGATACTGGGCATGGGAAGATTGAAAGGAACCAAAAGGAGATGCCATCAGAAATGATACATATTAATCAGTGTTTAAAAATCATCGCGATTCCTTAATATCTTAAACAAAGAACATGATTTTTTTTATTGCGAGATAACCACATGCATAACTGTCTTATCAATATCATTTGCACTTCTGACATTAATGATGGACAGATGCAAAAGAAAATGTACCCCAATCCAAAGCAATGTAGGAAATAGAAAGCATCCTATTGAAACTAGAATCAGGCTCAAAGTATGTAAGCTGTTTCAACGATAATGAAGTTAAGTCAAAAGTCCAGTTAACCTTATCTACATAAATGATATACCTTTTCAAGCCCTTCTTTTAGAAGCTTTTAACTCTAAGAGCTATAGAGAGACATCCACTGCTGCAAGAAAAGGTGGTATTACATTTAAAAGCAAATTAATCTTCACACTATATGAAGATTGGAGAGTGAAAGACAGACAACATTTTTTTTAATAAAATTATCTTCTAGGGCATAACTATATGTAAGGCGACGTCTATTATAATAAACTGATATTCAAATTGCTCTTTACGTTCATCTTGGTTCAGAGCAATGACCAGAGTTAAAATAGACTCAATTCTCTGGAGAAAATTTACTGTTAATGTAATCACTAACTCGCTTCCTGTTTTTCAGAAACTACATTAACCTCGTATTTTCCTCACTATTATTCATGCTACAATTATACTCCATTAAACACCCTTTTAGATACGTGAAAGATGTAAGGAAAAAAAGATGGAGAGGTAAGATTTTCTGCTTAATGGAAATACTTCTTTTGTTATGATTTATTATTTCTTTTCTTTCTTTTGTCTATAATTTATTCTGTTCATAAAGTTTGGCAAAAAATACAAAGTATGTGCCATTTCTCTCTAAAAATGTATGTTTGCTAAATTGATTCTTTACATCATCGATCTTCTATGACTATTCTTACTCTGTCTGATTTTTTTTTATACCATTACAAAATGTCCTCTTAGGAATGGCATTTACAGTAAGAAAAAAAGATTAATGCTGTGGAAAAAAAAAACAACTTATAGACGATCCGTTGAAAACATGCCCTAATTTTATCCAGCATTTATTATTAAAAACAGAAAATGAGCCGCCATCTCCTCAGTTCATGTTTTACTTCGTTGTTATCAATCACATCGCTTCGACCCTTTCATTTCTTAGGCCAGTAATGATGGACTTAGCCCTGACTCTCCTCTGTCTATTTATTTTACGTTTTCTCCGTCCCACATTTCATAATTCTACCGTCTTCGTTTTTTGTTTTTTTTTGTTGTTGTTGTTCTTTTCAATTTATTAGTCCTGGTCGCATCGCCTTTACCGCTATTCTCATTTTTCTGGTTCTTTTCTCACTTCCCAGTCCTTGCTGTCTTCTATATCATCCTGGTCTTATCAAGCAAAGCTTTGCACCTCTATGATTGTCCTTAATTTTACTCTCGCTGTTTTGGTTCTCGTTCTCATTTCTCTACCGTTCTTCAAGTGGTATTTGTTATATTTCATCTTCTTTTTTTCTATTTTGTTTTTAAATAAGGCTACGATTTCCATCAACACCAGCAGTATTATACATGTCATTATTATTTCCATCAGAAACAGCACCATCAGCATCTTGAGGATCAGCAAAGTGATATTCTTATCATCGTATTATTTATCCTCGATGTTACTACGATAATTGTCATCATCATCATCATAATCATCATCGACATCATCACCAACTTTATAATCGTTATTAACATCATTTTATCACCATCATCATCATCACCTTTATGATCGTTATTAACATCATCATTATCATCATCATCATTACCACCTTTATGATCGTTATTAATATCATCATTACCACCTTTAAGATCGTTACTAGCATCGTTCCTCATATCGTTAAGTTTACCATTGTCTTTATCGTAAATCTAAGTGGGTGACCTTTAAGTATCAGCAATATGTCAGTCCAATACCTACTATAATCTCCTTGTATGAATAATGAGATCGATTGGTTTTATTGAGATTTGGGAAAACTTTCTCCCAGCAGTCGAATTGCATTGTTGAGAACCAGAAAAATCTCTTTCGTAATGATCTTATCAGACTGCAATATACAGCATTTTTGTCGCGTGATAATTGTTTTTAACCACAAGGGATTCTCGTTCATACGTTCGTTCCCCAATAAGAACGGTAAACATATCAGTTTATTTAATATGGAATAGATGAAATATAGATCTTGATCCTCATTTCTCTCTATCATCACTTAGGTTTGAACAAACCTCATGGTTTTGTCAGGTTTCTTAAAAATCACAGTATTAGAGAATTGGTAAATTGTTTTAAGATTAAAAAAACCCTCTAGAATCATCTGCATTCGTAGCGTTTCTTCATTACTTGGTATACGGAATCAGATTCTCCAGTTCTCTCTAAGAAAATCAGCGTGGCATTCGCAACTTTGAAGTTTTCTTTCGTAATATAATAAACGATTTTTATTATGGATGATTCAAGGGGCAAAAAATTAACTCTCAGTTTCAATTTTTTTTTTAACCAAAAGTTTTTCATTTATACTATTATAGTCGTTACATGGGTTAAAGGAAAGCAATGAAGTAAAGTTCATTCTTATATTCAGTTTTTTTAAAAGTTATCACGACCACGCTCTATGTCATGGTAAGATAGCCCAAGCATGCGAGGTTCGTCATTATTTTAATTGACATTTGCATCATCATCATCGTCGTCAATACCAATATCATCATCATCATCATCGTCATCATCATCAATACCACTAATATCATCACCTTGTGTAATCACGATCCTCACAATCATCATAATGATCAACTCAATCGTTATCGCCATCATCGTCATCACCATTTGACAATCATAATGTTATTTTCATCATCTAATCGTCTGTTCCCTAATCAACGTCTTGGTTCACAGCATTTAAAAGGTATGGAAATTCTTGATCAGCAGTCTCTTATTTACAGCTGTTGCATAAAGAAATTTGCATTTTTCTGTACATACAGTGTGGTTTACTTCATTTTCGTGTAAAATTCAAAAATACGTATCTTTCACTTGTAGCTGCTTCTATCTGGTTCTGAATGTTCTTATATTTTTGCTCTGATCTTTGGTAGATTCAAAAAAAAAATTAATAGGCCTGGAATATTAAGATAGCTCACGAGAACAAAGTGGCGCATAAGTAAGAAAATGACCATGTTCAAAGTTAATTTCATTTTCAGCTCACTAATTTGGTTTTGGAATGCACTGCATGATTTAAAATAAAAGATTATCTTCAAGGTGAGCCGTCTCAAAAAAAAAAAAAAAGATACACGAATACCACAATGAACACACCATGAAATAACAAAAACTCAGTAGCGTGAACAAGTGAATATTGTTTTATTCACTGCATGTCAGAGTCCCCTCCCTTCCATGGCTCCCACACCAGGATGGCCACCACGTCCAGGAGGGCTCGGGGTTTAACGTCCATGCTCCCTGTAGCCCTGAGAAGGGCTTAGCCCCACGTGACCGCCAACTAGGTTGGCACCCGCCGTAAGGATATTGAACAGAGAGGCACAGACAGCAGACATTGCCTATCAAGTAAATTGTACACACAAGAATACTCCTTTCAACATTTCAATTTCCATGTTTAGAATATACAATTGGACAGCTGAAGATTGCTATAAATCATTTTTTGTAAATTTCATACATATTAAACATATCTACAAAAAAGTTTTAATACTGAGCGAGGTACAATGAAAATCTGTGATTCAATCATACAACAAAAACATTATTTCTACAGGCTTAATTACACTCTAGAAATCAGAATTTATTTTCTATTCTTTTTGTTAAACTTAATACACATCTAAATTCAGAAATAAATTTAAAGCACACAGTAGAAAAAAAATTAACGAAACAAATTATTGCAGATTTGTAACAAGTACCTAAGAACTAGTTGTCCTCATTCTCAGTCATAAAGACAAAAAAAATGCCAGTCTGGCTAACATTCAGTCCAAACCAGTCTATAAGTTTAATTATTGACATGAATTTGAAAATTGCATACATTTTCGAGAACAATTTTTTTGGTCAGGAGTTGCAATATCTTGACCGCTCTCTCCCCCCTCCCCCCTTACCCAAAATAGAAAAAAATGTAAAAAATTATTAGCTTTACTATTGCAGGAGAAAAGTTTAATGTTTATTTTTCACCGGTTCTAAGTTGTTAATTTCAGTTACCCAAAGTTCCCACTCAATATATTGACTGGGATATTTATTAAATGTAAACTCCAATTTAACAATTCAATAAAACTTCATATCGCACGTTTATGGATAGAAAGCATAAAATCCAAGAAATTAAGTACCGCTACTCAGCAAAAGTAACACAAAATAACACAAAATGTACTTAATAATGATCATGTAAAAGCTGATCCCACAAAATAAAACAGGATAAGGGTTTTTCATTCCTTCTCCAAGGAAAAAAGAAAATAAAATCCTTGATAGCATTACATATTCATATCACAGGCACATGTTACTACAGTTATAACTTTGATTTCAAACTAAGTTTTAAAAAAAAAAAAAGTATAAAATCCTTCTAAAGCTCAGGCATTTTTTTCTTTGGTGGTCAGTGTAATACACTCTATCATACAGTCAACTGTTCTTCTCAAACTCTAGTTACAACAATGAAAATCACTCCTCTAAGTACCCATAAACCTATATGGTTTATTTTTATTAATGCACAGAAAAGGAAAAGAAAAAAAGAAAATGTAGGCAACAGAAATGTGGTTCCCTCGGGGAATGCTACAAATCTAATGCACTGCAAAGAAATCAGACGAAATAGTGTTATGAGAAACCGACACAACAAGATCACTCTTAAAAAGAATACGTAAACACCAAGGAACCTTTTATGACCATGTAATGGGAAGAGAAAGAAAAACAACTGGTGAGAACTGGAATGATCGAGAGAAAATGCAGCAGGGGAAAACAGCATGAAAAGATGTTGGATGGACTAAGAAAGAGGCTCAAAGTAGGAAGAGTGACAAAAGCACTGAAAGCAACAAGGGATAGAGATGCGTGGAAGGTCAAAATTGCCTATGCTGAAGAGAACGACACCTGATTGATTGATAGCAGTTTCTCTTGAATTGATAATCGCTTCTATAAGTATAAGGTTTGTTTTAATGCGCTTTACATTTAATAAGTCAAAGTTTTAGCAATTACAGCAATAATAGAATGCGGAGATAAACTTTTGATATGTAGATTAATGTGGACTTCTTTGTAAGACACATGAGATGTAATAGAGCGCCTTGATACTTTTAATAGTTATACAAATAACAGTGATATTACAAAATACAAATATTGATATATTAAACCTATTGCTCTTGCTGATGCCGCTAATAATTATAACCATTAAACCATCAACATCCTATCACACTGCTGTTGTTGCTAGTACTACTGCCACAACACCATTACTTCTCTTACTATCCAACAACTGTTTGTACTATCAATACAGCTATCACTGAACAGCTTCAACAACTGTGACCTTTTGATTAAACATCATTAAGATTGCATTTTTTTCAATTTTCATTATGGATATATAGCAAAGACTAAAAAGATTAAGGGTACCTTTAAAATTGTGAAACCTAGCAAACATTACTGAAAGCAAATGTTGGTTCTCTGACTTATACTTGGAACAATTAACCTGCTGATTTTTAATAAGGATTGAGAAGAGTAAAGAATATTTAACATTTGCTGCAATAAATTTTTGAAGAGGCTGCTATCAGTGGTACTAACCTTGACTTGAGAAAAGTTTGATCTCACTTTTTCTTTCTTGCTTGTGAGACTGAACAATTACATAGAAAAAAAAGTATGATAATTTATTACTTTTATTTCTTTTATCTACCTAGCCATACCTATAACCCATCTAGAGGTTTTGCCACATTGCAGTTAGCTAGCTATACCAGCTTGATCAATTGAACTCTTCCCTCAAACTAAATTAAATCCAACTGATACAAGGATCAGAAGACATTACACAGGTGCATCAGTGTTGGTTATGAAGCATGCTTGTTAGTGTTAGTGACAAAGTTGATTAAAAAGAGAAAAAAAAACATGCAAAAGTAGTGCCTGAAATGAATTTACGCTTCATGGTTTGTCTTTCTCTTGCATGCTGAGAAAGACAAATCATAATTTCTATTTACCTGACGACAAAGGCCATCAATTTATGAATGTAGATATTGTGCTTAAAAGATAATATCATGCATTCTATACACTTGTGTAATGCGACATGATACCTTCTTTTTCTGCAATTTTCTCCTTGTAAGCCAAAGAGACTTGAGGGATAAAATTTCAGATGAACAGAGTTCAACAATATCTTTTGGGAGCATGGAAAGCCACAAGCACACCCACTTAATAAGCATTTTTACATAAGATATGTGCAGATATTTAAACCCTAGCACTTGTCCAGTCTCAAGTTCTTTACTAAGCAATCTAAGATTAAGCCATTAGAATAATAGATATTGGAAGATCTAAATGTAAAGGTTTGGTCTTACTCTGCTCAACTAAAGTAAAGTCCAGTAGGCCAACTGTTAGAATTATAGATGGGACCGATCTATCTTTATTTAGAAAAATAATGTTTTTCCTATCACTCAGCCTGCAGTCTCCACTTAATGGAAAAGTGCTCTAAGCTCTCAGTCTACTACTAGTGGCTTGAAAGAGTACGTTTCTCCTTCCTTAAAATGGGTTGCGTCTACGTTAATAAAATTTTGTTCGTTTAGAAAGACTGTGTAAAGAGATGTAATATCTGCATATATACGGAAAACCACTAAGAACAAATTTTAAACTCCTGACTCTGTTCAGAACTTGCCACATGAGTGGAAACAGCTGATCTCTAAAAATTGCATTTGTCATAATTACCAGAGAAGGACAATAAACGTTATGGAAGGTTTCATGAAAAATCAGGAATTGAACACATTCATTGCAAGTAACTTGTTTCCATACCTATGCCAGTCAAATTTCAGACAAAATGAACCAGATGCTGAGAGGAAAAAAATTCTTCACCTCAAAGACAAATGATACAGAAATGAAAGTAAACAATGTGGTGCTGAGTGGTAAATAGATAGGAAAAAGGAATGTGGAAAACTTAAACAAAGGTCTCCTAAACATTTAAATCGATTCCTATAGATAGATCTGTAGATATTTTAGTATGGACCTGAATGAGATGCAAAATCCAACCTGAGCAACCCTTGGATTGAGCCACATGCTCAAAACAAGGCAAGATCTTAGTAAATTCTGTACAAATCAAGCCTTTGCAATAAAGCAAAGATAACAATGGTGAAAGAATCATCCTAGATTTATGGATTAGCCTCGTGGATGGAATGTTTTTTATTCAACAATATAAACAATAATTAAATTTTACATCTGTAAAAAAATCGTATCATAAAAGCAAAGTTGCCAAGACAAAGACTAATGAGGAAGAAAAATGTCTTTAAAAAAAAAGTATTTGGGGAAAAGTAAAAAAGAACAATTAAGCAGCTTAGCCACGCAAATTTATACAAGCATAATTTATATTCTTCGAGAGAGAGAACAAATGCATCATAAGACGTTATGATTCTGATGTTAATACTACCACCACAACCACATTTCTGGCATCAACTACTTTACCTTCTCTTCATGCTAGTGCTACTTTCACCAATATTATTGCTGATAACACTATAATTATTATACATATATGACGTAGGATATTTTACAAATTTACTTCAAGGAACTTGAAATCAATTCCAAAAGGTATACTATCAAAAGAAGAAGAATTGAATATTTACACAAAACCAGGAAAATAAAGGGAAGTCTTGAGAGAAAAAGGATTACCCAAAGAAGAGGTGGGTATGAAAAAAAAAGTGAAACTTGCTGATGTCAATTCTTGTTGTGTTGTTACATAATCCATAAGTAACTTATTGAAGACTAGTTATGCAGAGAGTTGTATGAGTTTGACTTAGCATCACTTGACACCTGTATCATCTAATCTCTCTAGCGTCAAATTTTGTTTCTCCTGCAATGTACACAACAATGATTTAAAGTAAAAAGGATGAAAAAAAAGTTAAATATACTGCATTTGAACTTTTAAAAAATAATGAAAATAATTCAAAGTAACTTGGCTCTTTATAAGCTTATACCTTTACTCCCACATACCCACATTAATAGGAAGGACAATTACAGAAAGAAAGACAAAATACATAAATCCCATTAAAATATTGGCCACATTCAAGTCAGTAATGGGCATTTTCTTTTCATACAAAAGTGATAAGTATGAAAATCAAAATTGAATCTAAAAAGTGTCTGTCTGCTTGTGTTTAATCATATATTAAAAATAACATCAATATAATTATTTTGACCATTAAATTTGCAGATATGACAATAGCTAATGATGTTAACTTACGTGTTTGAAAAGTTTGCCTCATTCTTGAACCTCTGCTATTTGCACCAATTTTCAATTTGTTCTTTTATGGATCCACACTCACATCCTGCAGAGATCAAATGATTTTATCAGACATTAAAATACATCAAACTTGAGGACTTAAACCGTACAGGAAAAGAATATTACACAATTGAAAAAACTCAAACTAAAATAAACAAACTCAAAGTACCATAAAATTCATTTTAAGTGATCAACATTTTCCAAGTATAATGAAAAATATGAAAAAAGTCTTAATTGGACTTTTGTTTCTTTTTAAAGTAAAAAATATGAATGTTGAAATGTGAAAAAAAATCTCTTGGAAATTACATGAAAAGCCTGTTTCAGTTGCCTCAACAAAATGTGTTTCTATATTCTTCAAAGGGCTAATCCAATGAATTTATTTAGACTTACAGTGGATAGGTTTTTGCCAAATGTTGAAACAAAGGGCATGTATTCTTTCATATAACAAAATGTCTTATACATTAGAATTCTTTATATAATTTTTTAGAATAGAGATTCAATGAAATAATTTTGTATCCAAAGGCTACACAAAACCAATTTTAAAAAGGAAGCATTACACTTTCATTGGTAGGCATGAATATATTATATCAATAGACCATAAAGGTTTGTGACTTAGTGAACTTTTGGGGAACTAGATTTATTACTACAGTTAAAATGCAATGCACCTGTGGTCAAAGGTCCATACTCCGATGCAAGTTGATTACCTTCATGATCTTTGTGGTCCAGATTGCAATTTTGTTGGTCCAGGTTTCTTGATATGAGTCCAAACCTCTTGAGATGAATTCACTCCTCGACATCCAGGTCCCACCTGATCATTGCGGTCCATTTTGTCTGAAATTTGACAGACATAGGTATGGAAACAAGTTACTTGTTATGAACGTGTTCAGTTCTGGATTTTTCACCAAACCTTCCATAATATTTATTGTCCTTTCCTGGTAATTATGACAAATGCAATTATTAGAGAGATTAACTGTTTCCACTCATCTGACAAGTTCTTAACAGAATCAGGAGTTCAAAATTTGCTCTTAGTGATTTTCTGTATATATGAGGATATTACACCTCTTGACATAATTTTTCTAAACGACCCAAAAAAAAAAACCTCATTGTCACGATCCAGGTCCATTGTTGCTGTGTTTTTCCCCTCCTTACCATGGTCAAGGTCGCTTGTTATAGCAATATAAGTCCCTTCTTATTGTAGTGATCCAGGTTTGTCATTGTCATAGTGGTCCAGGTCCCTTGTCCTTGCAGTGGTTGAAATCCCTCCTCATGGTCCAGGTCACTCTTCATAGCTGTGGTCCAGGTCCCTCCCCTCAGCTGTGGTCCAGGTCACTCCTCGTAGCCATGGTCCAGTTCATTACTCATAGCCGTGGTCCAGGTCCCTCTTTGTAGCAGTGGTCCAGGTCACTCCTCGTAGCCGTGGTCCAGGTCCCTCCCCTCAGCTGTGGTCCAGGTCACTCCTTGTAGCCATGGTCCAGTTCACTTCTCTTAGCCGTGGTCCAGGTCACTCATCATTTTAGTGGTTGAAATTCCTCCTCGTGGTCCAGGCCTTTCCTTGTCCAGATCCCTCACTGTCATCCACTGGCCTCGTTGTTGTGGTTCAAGTCCCTCTAGGTTGTCCATGTTGCTCTTTGACGTTGTGATCCAGGCCACTCCTTATCCTCATAGTCCATGTATTGGCAAGGTGAAGGTCCCTTCTTCTGCTCATAATCCAGTGCTCTACTCAACGCCATGAGCCCATGTCCTTTCTCATTGGCAAGGTTAAGGTCCCTTCTTCTGCTCATAATCCAGACCTCTAGTCAACGTCATCCTCACTGCCCAAAGCCATTTTTTGTGGACTAATTCCAGAGATTTCTGTATAAAAAAAAAATTGTTCATGAATCTTATCATTAAATCACCCATTTTGTCTGAGATAACATCTCTTAACTTAATTCACTTTATCGAGAATGAAACTTCAGCAAAATAAAGATTGTGGCCATTTAAAACTCTCTCAAGATCAAATTTTGCTTGTTAAAAAAAAGTTATGAAATCTTCACAGACCTTCTGAAAGTTATCATCCAAGTCAATTTTTATCATGTGTTTTTAGTCCAAACTTGTGCCAAAGTCTCATCAATGTGGCTGTGCTCTTTCTTGCTCTTCTTTTCTTATCTTACAAAAGAGACCTTTTACAATCTCAGGCTTAATCAAAAAGAATGAAAGAACCCAAAATGTGGAACTATAATACTAGATTTAAAAATATAACTAAATAAAACTAATATTGTAGCTTGTAATCCTTAAGTACAGAGAAATCTAAAGAAGTATTGAACTTTTTTTAAACATTTCAAATCATTAAATAATGAAAGGTCAAGAGGATCTTTTATGATCACAGTAACATAAAAAATATCTCCTAATATATTCTTGTAGTAATAATTACTTACTTACGAAAAAAGGGGATTTATCTGTGACTTTCAGACTCATTGTCACACTTGGTAAAATCGTTTCCTTTTTTTCTTAGTTCTCTGGTCAAGTCTATTTTTCCCTTTTCTGGACCATTGACCATGGCCTCATATCCATACTTTTAACCATGTGAGCCTTGTCCTGCAAGCTCTTGATAAGACAGTCTTTTAGGTCCTTTTCTTTCTTATTCTTGTTCATGTGATTCTTGATACATTTTTAATAATCTTGTCTGCATTCTTGAAGTCCTTGCTTTATGTCCAGAAGATCCATGTTACCGTTGATGACCTACAAAAGCTTGTAACTCTTGTAAACATGCAAAATTTCCACATAGTTGACTAAATTTGCCTCATGGTATTATGGTGATAATGTGGATCCTCTCTTCCTGGGTAAATTTTCGAGGGACAAATAGTGTTAAAAAATTTTAAAATTGAAGATGATTTCAACTGTTTTTAAATCTAAATCTATAAGATGACAATTCGAGGATAGGTCCAAATGATTGCAGAAAAAACTTCAAAAAGGCACAGCAGTGTAATACCTAAGGTTTCATAAATTATTTCAGAAAAGTGAAGTATGCTCTCAAAATTATTACACTTTTTTTTAAATACCAGTATTTAATACAAAGGTATTTTTAAAACATTGTAAATAATAGAAGAATTGTACTGCCATGTAAAAAAACATCTCTCACTCAATAATTGTTTCCTTTTTCAATCCTTTTTCAACTAATTCTTTTCTTAAAAGATAAAGAGAGAAAGCTGAGTGAGTTTAATATAACATGCAAAGACATGAAAATATGAAAAAATGCTCTCAGATATAACTAAGAATGAAAACTCATAAGTTAAAACCCTTTTGATAGAATCATAACTAATAATACAATTGCTTCATCTTTAATCAAGATATAATAGATAGCTATTGATTTTTGTTATTAGATATTTTGCTAATTATTATAATTCAACTTACCATTGCAGATGTTAAAACATGTCAAAAGTTGTTAAATGAATTTCTCCTACTAGATCTACTCCTGCATTTCCTCTTTAAAGGCTCTTTATTCTCAATTCTTTGTAACTTGTTGCACATGTCTGATGTGTGTGATTTTCACTTGGTTGAAGTCAACCTGGTCCATAAAGCTATTAGTGTTCTTTGTCCATGTTCTTGCAGGCCTTGGGCAACCAGTTATTTTAAAATCTTCAGGTCCATCTCTTTGTTCTTGCCTATATTTGTAGGCTCCTGACACAGTAAACCTTGTAGAGTCCTGACACAGTAAACCTTGTAGAGTCCTGACACAGTAAACCTTGTAGAGTCCTGACACAGTAAACCTTGTAGAGTCCTGACACAGTAAACCTTGTAGGGTCCTGACACAGTAACCCTTGTAGTCTTTTTCAATTTAGGCCTAAATAAGAAAGAAAAGCTCATTGAAAATGTTTACCACCTAATAATTTTGGAATTTAGTCTTAATAAGAAAGTTTTCAATGATATAAAAATATGTTTATATGCTATGAAGCATTCGAATGATTCAATATTTAGTCATAAATGATCTTGACTTTATATACATAAAGAGTCTTTGCTTCTACAAAAGAAAGGTACAAAAACTAGTATAGAGATCAACAGCACTATGCTTACCTTTTATTGACTCCTGAGATTTCTGTCTTGCTCCTCACAATCTTGTTGTCCACATCTATGGTCAGACATATGTCTTATCATGAACTAAAAAGCATGTTAAGAGGTGAACGCGAATTTCAATTTACCAGCTTTCCCGCGTGAGTCCTTACTATTTTTTCGAGAGAAGATATAAAAACTTAAAGCAAGGTAACTGATGTTGCATTTACCTTTATTTCCATTAACCATCAGATTAGTTGATGTATGATTGGTTCCACTTTTATGATTTGACCACCTCAGTGGCATGTTGTCCTGATTTCCCTTGCTTTTGATAAGTGCAGTCTTTCTCATTTCTGCTCCCCTGATGCAAATTTCTCACTTTATTCATGTAGCCAAGCACACACAAGCCCTCATGTTCCAGTCTTCCTTATTATTGTCTCTGTGTCTTGCATTTTTTTTTTGTTGAAGATCTATGGGCTCCTGAGCAGCTGTTCCTTGTGATCTTCCTTTTTGCAGTCCTTGCATTGCTGTTTATATTGCTTGTCTTATCCTAGGGGTTCTCAAAGTTACTTTAAGTGCTCTTTAGCCTGAGATTGGTAATTCAGGAAATGTGAGAGAAATAACTATTTTCATTCTTTCTACCTTTGGTTATACTCATATCTATGTAGTTACCGTATTACATGTTCCCATGGTCTCTGTAAAAACAGCAATAAAAAAACAACAACATATAAAAGTCAATGAATGCTTCTTGTCATCTTGATTTCAAAATAGCTTGTGAATAAGCAATGTTCCATACACTTCATTTCTAAGTGTGAATCTTTCACCATTCACTTTAAATAGAAAATAATGAACTTAAGGCAAGAGCTGAATGTAGCTTTGGAAATTTTTGGTCATCACTTTTGAGCTTCAAGAAATTAAATATTTGTGCTTGTAGCCTTTTTTCATGTACATTATCTAATCTAGTTTACTCATATTTTTCTTCTACAAGCACATTCTAAATATTTTTTTTTACACTGTTTAGATTGAGCTAGGATCAGAATTTTCACATTGACTTCTAAACTTGAATCTTCTGGAAATCACAAATTAGAGGTATCTTTGAGAATGATTAATAGTAATTGCCTTTTTTTTGTGTGTGTGTCACGTTAAAAATCTTTCAAATAGAAAATTCAACAGACAGTTCATTTTTAGGATCAATAACAAATACATACTTTAGTTTTCAAAAAGTAGCAAATCTCATTTGTCTTCATCCTAACTCTCACTTTGCTCGTGTTATCCAGTTCCCTCTCATTATTTTGTCAACTTGATTCTTAGCAATTCTTTTTCTTTTAATCTCACCATTCACCTTTTTAACTGCATTGTTTCTTCTTGATCAAATAGTAAGGTCAATTTAAATCATGCCTCTCCATCAGCTTGAAATTAGTCTGAGAACTGAAAGCAAACTATTTTAGCAGTTTATAAAAATAAGAATTTTTTTCCCAAAATGTTATTCAAACTTACCATTTGCACAGAAAAACGATAAAGCTTACGCTTCAAATATAACATTTAATGTTTATGTGCTGAAACTCACCATAGCTCTGATTCATAGTCCTCTTAGGTGCAATTAAGCTTTTCTCAGCTCTAAGCTTCTTGCAAAAAGAAAGGAATATTTCATTGATACATATTAAGGAATTAGTTGAGTTAGAATAGAGGGTAGTGCAGCATCTAAACTTTTACAAGAATTTTGTCGAACTTTGTTGAATTGTCAATTTGCTATTAACACTTATTTTCCTGATCTGCTTTTGGTTTATGAAAATATGTATTCTAAATCTTGAAAGTTATACAAATGCTTCTACATACAATTACCAAAAATCGTTGTCTTCGTGGATGTACCATTTCATGTGTTTGTGTTGCCAAAACCTTGTTCACCTTATTTATTAGTAATGATTTTAAATAATCAAAAGAGAGTCAAATAGTAGCACGTTCAAATGATCTCTAAACTTACTTGTGAATCTATATTAATGCC